>JBBIGA010056838.1:0-12633 GCA_037576975.1 Alestes dentex
TACCGATCTCTGTTCTAGCAGGTAAGAGTCTTTTCTACCTGCACCGACAGTCAGAATGTGTGTTAGTTCAGGAGTCTGTCTACTGAATCCCATTTTCTCCTCCTACATGGTGTTTACCAGTTTAAACAAGTGTGTTTGTACTTCCTGCGCCTTGTACGTTTGTACTTCCTGGTTTCTCCTCTTTAGAACTGCGCTCCTGGGAATACAGTGATAAAACCGTACTTTTATGCATTTTGTCTTGGTTTGTTTTGTTTTCCGCCTTTTATGGATTATGTTACGATGCTTATCAACTATGACCGACACATCCTGTTTGGAATTGGGGAAAAATGCACAAAATATTCACCTAATCTGCTGATAATAAACAACCTGTGCCTGCCGACACCACCGGCCCCCGGTTCAGCAAGCTCTACCGTCCATTTCAACTCTCGCTCTCACACTGTTACATGTGCAATATTCACTCACCAAATGTTTACTGATATGCAGGTAAAAGCTTTTTGGTATTTCACTTACATACACTCCAGGGGCAAGTGGATTTTTTTTTTTAGATTGTGATCACAGAGGAACGTTGTTTTAAATCAGTGTGTACTTGTACGCAGTTGTCGATGACCTTAACTTTAACTTTAACCTTAATCATGGACTCTGCCATCCAGCTAGAGGGTCTAGCCTGCCACTAAGCTCACAACCAGACCTCTTTTTCTGGTAAGAATTGTCGAGGTGGGTTGTGCGTTTACATAAATAAAGCCTGGTGTACGAGTTCTACTGAAGTCATTAATCACTGTTCTACACACATAGAGTTGCTTTTTTTCCTGTCATGCCCGGCGGTTTAGCAAACAGGATGTGAAGCTGGATGTTATGATGTATGATGTGCCAGACACCTTTTGTTTTGCCAGGAGGAGCATTAAAGCAGCTTTAAATTTGTCTTTATTTGTTTATTTATTAATTTGATTTTTTTTTCATGATTAAGCTAGATCAGACAGGGGGAGAGAAGACAGTGAAAGAGACGAGAAAAAGAAAAGAAAGCGAAAAGAAAACAACAGAGAGAAAGAAAAAGGGAAATAAAAGAAGAGATCCAAATGAGAGTTGCTGCTACTGTCATCGACTGCTGCATCTGAAAAATAAGAACCACACAAACACAGAGTACAAGCCAGCAGTAACACTGCAACAGTACAGAGGCCTGTGGTTTTACCCACTAAGCTACTACCACACTAAATAACATGATTGGTCTCTTAGGCCTTTCAGTAGAGCTAGACCCCCTCTGATATACAGATAATCTGCATGTTAACCCAATTTTGGAGCACTGAAAAGCTCCTTAAGATGCAATGTTTCTTTGTCCAGTTTTAAATGGACGGCTATGGAAGACTACATCCAAGAGACACTGGGCTTTATACAGTCCTCCAGCAGGAGTCGGGTTCTTTCTGTGGGGAAGGAGGATGGTGTCCTCTGTGCCTGCACTCAACCTCAACCACTTTTTTCTTATTTAAAATGTGACTCCCCAGGAGTATGCTTATATATATCAGAGGTGCTCTAACACTCTGGTAGACAGACTGGACGGTAAGAGCAGGTCTGACTGCACACAGGGTAACACAAGTTCCAAAAACATTTCACAAATAATTTCAGCCAGAAAGACCAACCAACAGCTTCACAAACACAGAGTAAAGAGTACAAGCCAACAGCAACACTGTAACAGTACACCAGACGCCTGTGGTCATGGGTAGTCTGTGTGTGTCTGTGCAGTTTCCTATGTGCATGTGTGTGCGTGCATGCTTATATGTGCATGAATGTATGTGTGCGCGTGTGAGTGGTTGTGTGTGTGTATGACTATGTGCGTGTGTGTATGTATGAGCGTGTGCATGTGCGTGTCATGGAATGTTTTGTAATGATGGCGAGGGGCCACAACCACACCACCCCGGTGCCCAAAGGCAGGCCGAGGGGGCGAGGGGGCAGGCCGACAGTCCAGATATGCCAGCCACCTGCCCCAGGAGTGAACGGGCACTGGCACTTAAAGAAACACTGAAAGTGACCATTTTTCTTTTTGTTTAAGGAATGTTATGTTACTAATTAATTAAACAGACTGTTGTTCCATACGGCACAAACTGGTCTGATTGATGGTGTATTATTATTCACATTGGTTTGATAATGTGGCAGAAAACAACCCCCACATTGTCTGTATCTCTTGCAGGTTCTCACTCTTTGGCTGTGGTCCAGACTTACATTAAAGGAGACACACCGTTTCCAGAGTACAGCTCCACATATATGTTGGACGACATCACAGTTGGATACTTTGATTCTGAGACGAACATTTTTGCTTCCAGAGGACTTGATGAAACAGAGGAAGATGATGATGTTGTTGACCCCAATAATATCAAGACCTTGAGTTCCTACACACATGAATTCCTTAAAAACAGATATGTCTATATAACCCATCACTTAAATTTTACTGAAAGTAAGTGACCAAAACTTTTTGCAAGAAAGTCAAAGATACCATGATATTAAATCAAACCTTTTTTGTGATTCAGTGTTCAGTTACTGAATAAATCAGGGTGGATACTAAATAATTTATAATGGATACTGAATAATAAAACAAATTAAGAATTCAATTAAAATAGTGCAGTATCTGTCAAAAATTCTTCACCAAATTGCACCAACCTGACCACCATTCAGAACTGACTGAAATGAGCCACAATGTTTCTGTAAACTATTTATAATATAGTCAGAACTCTGCTTTGTCACTTTTTTGTCACCTTACAAACCCGCACAATTTTCTTCTAAGCTGAAACACATCCACCTGACCATGCATCACTGATAGATACTCATTAATAAATTTGCAGCTTATGAGATCGTCCTGGCTTGATGTTTTCATTCTTTCTTTTACTTCTGTTTCAGGAGTTCATGTTCAGCAGAGTCTGGCAACGTGTGAACTGATGGACGACGACACACCTGGACCTCTTATCACTAAGAATGCATTTGGAGGCATCATACGAGATGAACTGGGCTTTTATGAAAGCAAACTTACGTATCAGAATGGTTTAAATTATCCGCCAGAAACGCTGAATACACGTCTGATTTTAGCACAATGGTTTGCTGAGAACCTTTACTACCCAGCATGCATCAAAATGCTCAGGGGCTACCTGAAAAAGAGAGGGAATCAAGTGAAGAGAAGAGGTAAGATACTTTATGCAAAAATATCCAAAACATTATTTATTAACACTCAATTTTAAAATATAACACTCTAACTTCAAAATATATAGCACCCCCCCCCCCTCGTAGGAGCTATGAGGCTAACTAAGCTAACAATTAATGGAAGCTTTTACTCACTCAGGAATCTCACAGTGGTCTTGAGCACAGCAGTCTTTGGGTTCCCCCCTTTTACCCTGTGCTTTTCTCTTGAAAGCACTTCCATTCCAACACTTCTTTAAGATTATCTTCAACTGCGGTAGAACCTTGCAGCTCTAAAATTAAGTCTGGGTTTACTACACTACGAAACACAGTGTACTTAAAATATGCTTAACCCTGCCTTTATCTACCCTTGAAAATACACCAAACCCCTTCATTTGAATCAAGTGACTGGTAATTTGTGAAACAGACCCCTTAATATTACCTCAAAATTTGATTTAAGACATGAGTGTGAAACCCCTTAAGCTTGAATTTAAGGCGTTAATTCAGGAGGTTCTATTATTTAAGGGGCAAATTTGAAAAAGTAAGGGGAAAGTTCAGTAGTCTTACCCTTTAATCAGCCTGTCATGTCTAGTCCGTCTCGGTCACGCCCCCAGCAGGCTCTGTCGCCTGAGTATTAGGTAACCACAGTTCCTGTCACGTTCAAATGATGTCACATGTTGTGTGTGTGTGGTCGGCCGGTGCCTAGGCAACCCAAGTGAGAGCACTGAGCCTCGTTAGCTCGTTAGCTGGGTTGCTAGGTACCTGACGACACGTCCACCTGTCTTGTGTTAAGTTAAAGTAGGTTTCATTGAGAGATCTATTGTCCCTGTTGTGTGATTGGTTGTCTGTGTCTTTTCCCTGATTATAAAGCCCAGCCAATCTGGAAGGATAGTTGTGCAGTCACCAAGACTCCACCAAGTTTTCAGCCAAGCTGAGTCACCAACCTTAGCAACCAAGCTCTCCACCAAGCTGCTGTTCAGGTTTATCTCTTTGTTACTCTAACGCCTGTGCTCCTAGAGAAACCTTATCTCACGCCTGTGCTCCTAGAGAAACCTTATCTCATGTCTGTGCTCCTAGAGAAGGAGAAACGGATTTTATGTCAAGACTGCTCCTGTTTAACTACAACCATTGTGCTCCAAGTTGCAGCGGGAAGAGTGGATACTTACAGGAGGAACCAACACGAAATGAAGCGCCCCTTGGGCGCACACTCGTGTCAGTGACTGTTTGCCTTCTCTCTGTCGCCCCCTTGTCTTTGCAGGCGTGATTCAGTGAACGGCACTCACACCAGCCTCTCCACTGTGTGTGGAGCAACTCGACTGGCCACCATTGCGAGTGAGCCTAATTTTATCTAGTGTCTCAGACGAGCAGCCAAGCATCACCCCCCTCTCGTGAAGCTGTGTCTGTTCTGGAGTGAAGGTCCTCCAGGATCAGTCCCTGCGTTTGTCACTTGTGAAGCTTGTTTTCATTTGGAGCTCTGTGAAGCTCACTCTAGTACTTGTGTTCACTAAAAAACTCTGAGTATCTTAAGCTGTCTACCACAGTTTTGTTTACCCTACACGCCCGACATGACAGATGACTACATCGAATACATGGAAGCAGCGGGAGTCATCCTGCCTACAGATGACGAACAGCTCCAACAGTGTGTCGCTGTCCAACAGACGCAGCTGGAACAGATTGTGACCGTGGTACGCCAGTTGGTGCAAGCGGTGTGCACTACACCAACACCAGCAGCACCACCGCCTGTGACCGTGGCCTGTGTGAGGAAGCCACAGCACGCATCGCTACGCAAGAGGTATGGGGGAGACTCAGCTACATGCAGAAACTTTCTCTTAGCATGTGACTTGTATTTTTCAGAATATCCAGACATAACTCCTGAGCAGAAAGTTTTTGTTATGACCCAACGCCTCACAGGACAGGCTCAGGGCTGGGCTATGACCCTCTGGACAGGGGGAGGCTCAGTCACACCTGTCTACGCAGACTTTGTAAGGCAATTCAAGGTGGTGTTTGATTACCCTAATCAAGGGAAAACCAGCCTCCTACAGTTACGTCAGGGGAGTAGCAAGGCAGCAGAATATGCTATTAGTTTCTGGATTTTAGCTGCTGACAGTGGCTGGAACGAGCCTGCTCTACTTGCTGTGTACCTTAGGGGGTTGTGTACAGAACTGCAGCTATAATTAGCATGCCGAGACGAGGGGATGTCCTTTCCATCAAGCTGGACCAGCACCATCAGGAAAAATCCCCTTTCACCAGCCCTAAAGCTGCAAAGACAAGAGTGGAGACCCCAAAGTCAATGGCCCCAGTGCAGGAAGATCGCGCATACAAACCCATGCAGCTGGGCATGACAAAACTCACCCCTCAGGAAAGCAGGCACAGACTCCTCAGGGGGCTTTTTTTGAACTGTGGGGGCAGTGGGCATCAGGTGACATCATGCCCCGTCCTCAAGCCCAAGGTCTTGTACACACCAAGTCTTCTTGCATTGACACCAGCACCCGTACCACAGTTTGTACTGTTTGTGAAACTGACTGCGTCTAACCAAGAATTTTCTATATCTGCCCTTTTAGATTCCAGATCGGTTGGCAACCTCATGTTCAAAGCTCTTGTGTCTTCACTGTCCTTCCCGGTGAAGAGATTGCCAGCCCCCATACATGTGCATGCCTTAGACGGGCATTTAGTCTCAGGGCAGACTGTAACTCATGTTACTAAGCCGCTAGGGGTCAGCTTAGAGCCCCAGCACCATGAAACGTTAGAGTTCTTGGTGTTTGAGCATAAAAAAACCTGCTAGTGGTAGGACTCCCATGGCTGAAGTTGCACAATCCCTCTACAGCTTGGCAAGATTTAAGTATTACAGCATGGTAACAGTATTGTATCAGCATGGTAACGTATCTTAGAACCACATCTATTGAGAGTCCCCAAGGAGGTACATCAGTGAATATTCAGTGAAGTACCCTGACCTAAGTGAGGATTTTAGCGCGTCTAAGGCCGCCCGCCTCCCTCCACACCGACCATGGGACTGTGCGATTGATCTCTGGCCGGGTGCTACTCCACCCCGATCACGAGTCTATCCCCTCTCCTTGGCTGAGTCCAAGGCGATGGAGGACTACATGACCAAAGCGCTCTGACAGGGGTACATTCACTGACCCTGTTCACCCACATCAGCCAGGTTCTTCTTCGTCAAGAAGAAGGATGGCGGACTTAGGCTGTGCATAGACTATCGTGGGCTCAACAGCGTGACAATCAAGTACCCACATCTGCTTCCTCTCATCACCCTGGCCATCAAGCAGTGCCATCGAGTGAGCATTTTCACCAACCTCGTCCTACAGAGTGCATATAATCTCGTGCGCATTAGGGCAGGCGACGAATGGAAGACGGCATTTAGTACTACGTCCGGTCATTATCAATATTCAGTAATTCCTTATTGCTTAGCAAACGCTCTTTTGTGGTTCCAAGCATTTATGAATTATGTTTTCGGGACATGTTACAGTGATTTGTAGTTGTCTACTTTTGACAATTTGCAGAGGATTATCTGTGAGGAGTGCAGGTTAAGACTCCGGTGTATCTTACTAGAGCAGCCTAGCTAGAAAGGGCAGAACCGAGAGGTATGATGGGTGTGAGACCCCGAGACACCGGCGGACCTCCATTCCACCATCGCAAACCTGAGTGAACGTGAAGCCTACTGAAGCTTTCATAATTCTGGGGATAAGTAAGTAGTCAGCACCTTGAGATCTGCATGACCGTGGAGGTTCATAGTAAGAGAGAAGTTCACGGAAGTAGTCAGGTGCGAGGCCATTTAAGGCTTTATATGTCATTAGTAGAATTTTGTAGTCAATACGGAATTTGATCGGGAGCCAATGAAGTCTAGAAAATATTGGGCTAATGTGGTCAAATTTCCTAGTTCTAGTGAGGACTCTAGCTGCTGCATTCTGGACAAGTTGAAGCTTGTTTATGTTTTTGTTGGAGCAGCCTGACAAGAGGCTGGTACAGTAATGAAGTCTGGAGGTAATAAAGGCGTGGACTAATTTTTCTGCATCATGGAGACATAATGCATTTCTTAACTTAGCAATGTTTCGTAGATAAAGGAAAGCTAATTTAATAACAGTACTTATATGTATGTCGAATGAAAGATCAGGATCCACAGTGACACTGAGATTCTTTACAGTTAACATTGGAGAGGCTGAGGAACCAGCGAGATCAAGCATTAGACCTGACAGTTTGTTTCTAACAGCTGTCAGACCTAGAAGAAGGACCTCACTTTTATCTGCGTTGAGTAAGAGGAAGTTATGTAACATCCAGTCTTTTATATCTTTAATGCAGTATATCTTTAATCTATGTTTATCATCGGGATTGGCAGAGATATAAAACTGTGTATCGTCTGCATAGCAGTGGAAGCTAATCCCATGTTCCTGGATAATCGTCCCTAATGGCAGCGTGTGTAAAGTAAATAAAAGAGGTCCTTAAACAGAACCCTGTGGGACACCATATTTTACTTTGGTGGGTACTGAGGATTCTCCTTTAACTCTTACAAACTGATAGTGGTCGGTCAGGTATGGTCTTAGCCAGGATAAGGCGGTTCCAATTATTCTGACAAGGTTTTCTAGTCTGTCTAGTAACATAGCATGGTCAGTTGTGTCGAATGCCGCACTAAGGTCAAGCAGAACCAACAAAGAGACTAATCCTTTGTCAGGGAACTGTAAAAGATCATTTACTACGTTTACTAAGGCTGTTTCTGTGCTATGATGAGGCTGGAACCCAGATTGAAATTTTTCATATAACACAACTGGTGAGACACGACTTTCTCTAAAATCTTAGATAGAAATGGAAGGTTATAGATAGGTTGAAAATTTGAGAGCTCGCATGAATCAAGGTGCGTTTTTTTAAACAGAGGTTTAATAACTGCAAATTTAAAGATTTCGGTATATAACCAATACTAAGTGAGGCGTTTAATACTGATAGGAGAGGCCCGATGATTACTGGTAGGACTTCTTTAAGCAAGCTAGTAGGAGTCGAGCATACACGTAGAGGATTTTGAAGAGAGAATAATTGCAGAAAGTTCTGTTTGTTAGCCTGGGTTAAAAGATGTCAGTTTCTCAACCACAGCTGAGATTTGAGCAGTATCTGTGTCTGCTGAATTGGGTGAAAAATGTGGTGGAGTCGAATTTCTAGTTTCAATTTCAAATTTATTATTGAAAAAGTCAATAAAAACATCATTAGTAAGATTTGCAGGAACCTGTGGTTCTGCACCTCCCTGGATCCTAATAAAAATAAGATAATAAAAATCTTATTTTTATTAGATTCAATGAGGGATGACAGATAGGCTGAGCGTGCCATGGTAAGTGTTCTGCTGTAGTCTCTAAGGCTCTCCTTCCAGGCGGTATGGAAGGATTCCAAATTAGTCCATCACCATTTGCGTTCTAGTCTACGTGCATTTTGCTTTAAAGCATGTGTTTGATCATTATACCAGGGAGCCAGCTTTTTCTGTCTGACTTTTTTACATCTTAGAGGTGCAACGTAGTCTAGTCTGGATCGAAGAGAGTTCTTGAGGCATTCAGTTAGATTATCTAGGTCTGCTGGACAGGATGGAGTGCCAAATGGGGTTGGTATTTCTGGAAGATTCTTAATAAAACTATGAGCTGTGGCCGACGTAATTGCATGATTGATACGAAAGCGAGGGGACGTGATTAAATTATAATTAAGATGAAGATCATATGTAATGAGGTAGTGATCAGAGATTACTGTAGACAGAGGAAGAATAGCTATGTTATCCACATTAACACCAAGAGTCAAGATAAGGTCACGTGTATGGCCGCAGCAGTGAGTAGGCCCTGTTACATGCTGGGTGAAGCCAACTGTATCTAGAATTGAAGTAAATGCATATTTTAGAGGATCCTATTCTTTTTCTAAGTGAATATTAAAATCTCCAATAATTATAATTTTGCAGTGAATAGCTAAATTTGCTCTAAAACAACTAAAATCTTGTAAGACCTCTGTATATGGCCCTGGTGGCCTGTAGATTAGGGAGAAAGTAATTAGTTATATTATGTATCTAAATTAGTTATATTAAGGAACAAAATTTTGAAGGACAAGAACTTAGACTCAGTTATCTGTTTAATACTTAAGGAACTTTCATACATAGTTCCTGTGCCTCCTCCTCTACCGTTTAGTCTAGGACATTTAGAGTGACAAACTCGTCAGGTCTAATCCAGGTCTCTGTAAGGCATAATTTATCAGTTATTAGAATCTTAATCGATCGACTAATTTGGAATCCTTCCAAATTTAGATCTAAGGTGCTGAGCTTACTGGAAATATGAGAGAGATTAATTAAATTACTCAAGCACACTTTTTGGTATTTCCTACTTTTCTGTATAGTTTGGGGGACAGATACAGTCTTGATATTATAAAACTTAGTGTGAAACATAGGTGACGACTCAAGGTAGCTCGCAGACGGTCGGCAAAGCGAGTTTGTCTGCCGCGTGGCCCCTGCACTGGTTTGTCAGCAGTGACTACTTCGGCTGCACTGCCGGCTAGCTAAAAGACTATGGGCTATGCTGCAGGAGATGAGAGCAGCACCCTCCCGCGAGGGGTGGATACCGTCCCGGGCTAAGAGACCAGGCTTGCCCTCAAACGTAGACCAATTGTCAATAAATCCCACATTGCACCACTTGGACATCCAGCAATTCAGCACCCAAAGCCTGCTGCAAGCCTCGGGGCCATGCCATATTGGGATGGGGCCAGAACATATTACTGCGTCGGACATAGTCTGGGCTAATTTGCACACCTCTTTATCACTAGCTTTAGTGATCTCTGACTGCTGCAGATGAATATCATTAACCCCTACATGAAACACTATCCTCTCATAACTACGACTAGCTAGCAGCTAGTTCCCTGCAATGTCTGGTGCCCTGGCACCTGGTATACACCTAGCAGTAGCTGTTGCTGGAGTCCCTAAAGGAGTAGCTAATTTCACGTGTCGCAGAACTGAATCACCTATAACCAGAGCACTTTGAACAGGCTTCTCAGTTGGTGCTTCACTGAGGAGGGCAAACCTGTTTGACACGTGAACGGGAGGGGGAGAGTGGTGCTCGCGTGGGCAAGATCTCGCGCGAGGGAGAGCTTTGTGACTATGCTGTTGAAACGTCATCCAATTGCCCTGCGGCGGGGGCTCTACAGCCGGAGTCAGGGGCGAGCTATCTTCCCCTAAGGCACTCAGACTGGCTAGCAAAACACCTGACTCTCGTCTCCTATCCCTAGTTAAAGTCCGGATGTGCTCCTTTAAAAGATATGTAACTCTCCGTCAGATACGTAACTAACGTACACTTCACACAAGCAAACTTTACGTTAGTGCTAGTGCTAGTGACGGAGAGAGGGACTGAAATAAACATGCCGCACTCCGTACAGAGAAGGCGCTCGCCAAACTCCATACTGAAACTCACTGTTTATTGGACCAGTCGATATCACAACATCTGAACCACACTCAGAATACCTTCTCACAGTTTCATAGTGTATTACAGGTTACTAAATGAGTCCACACATTTTTGATGAAGTAATGGCTTTTAGCCATTAGCTCTAACCTAAGCTTAGAAAAGAAAACTGTGGACACCAAACATCTCTTCGTTTATTACCTACTTTTACATCTAAATACAAACCTAAACATGACTTCCTTGCTGATGTGGGATTAATGTTCCTCTTCGGCAGTGAAACCCAGAGTGAGGCTCATCCAGAGAAGACGCTCAGTGTCAAGGTGGGATGGGGTGACCTGCCTGGCCACTGGTTTTTACCCCCGTCACATCAACCTGACCATCCTCAGGGACGGACAGACAGTGCCTGACCACCTGATCACTGGAGGAGACCTACTGCCCAACGGAGACGGGACCTACCAGATGAGGAAGAACCTGGAGCTCAGTGAAGAAGAACTGAAGAAACACAACTACACTTGCACAATAACCCACCTCAGCCTGGACAACAAGCTGGACATTAATTTGGGTACTGAACTTTGGTTATCAGAGTTTTCTGATACAGCGCTCCAGTGAGTGACAGCCTGTTGCAGCAGCTCTGCTCACTGTTTTCCTTTTTTACCTTATATAACTTACAACTGACCCTGGACTTTTTGAGAACTGTTCTAATTGTGTTTCAGAACTTGATCCAGGAGAACCCATTGGGCCTGTTCTTAGCTCTGTGTTGGCTGCTCTGATCTTGGTGTGTGTGATGGGAGCCGTCATCTGGATAATTTACAGAAGAAAGCGTGAAGGTAAGAGAGAAGATTAAAAACTGGTTCAGCAGATTTTGAAGACATGCATTAAAAATTGAAAAGATATGGAGAAACTGTTTATTGTACTAAGATGGTTACTTGATAGTTCTTCTGACAATTATCTCATCATCCTCTCCTTATTGTCTCCTCCTGCAGCTACTTCTCAAAAGGGATATTCACCCACCTCCAGTAAGTCTTTTGTACTGATAGGTAGAAGATTTACTAACCTGATTCTCTAACAGGTGCTCTTCTGATTTTAAATCCTTCTGTACAGCCCAATAAACAAAAAAAAGTTTCGTTGAAAAGGTTTCTCAATTTATCACCTAATCTCTGTCATGCTAGAATCAAAACTCTACACCATCTGCTGATTTAGTGTATAAATGCAGATAAGTGGTGTTCACCCAACTGTGAGAAGTGCGCTTTACCACAAAAATACAAACAGAATTCATAATTTAAAGCTCAATGTAATTTTTTATTAAACATCAGATTAATTTTAGATTAATATTTATTTTGAGGGAAAACCTCATTTTCTATGGAGCCGCCAACTACAGTGACTACTTGAGGATAGTAAATTAGACCTGATGTATAAAATTAAAAAAAAAAAAAAGAACAGAATAAAACTAACTTATATAATAGCAGTAAAAAGAAATCAATAAATGGGTAAACCAATAATAATCCAGGTCCAAAGATGAATTAAGATTAATTATAACATAAAAATAAGATAAGTGTTATTAAGAAAAAAGTACTGAAACAATAATCAAATTAAAACATCTACTGAAAACTGAATAGAGATTAAAAACTTCAGGAGCAAGTCGAGCTTCTTATACCACAACTCACGTGAACTCTTGATGCAGGGAGTACTGCAAGAAGTGCATTAAGAAAGGAGATACTTCAGGTTTTTGGAGATTCTGCTGCTCTGGTTGCCTTTTGGAGCTCATTCCTCCAGTGGGGATCCAGAATGAGACCAGTCCGGACTGGGTTTACGTTGTGTGTAGGGATGGCAGAGCCAGGTGGTGTTCCTTAGAGGAGTGGAGGGAGTGAGTAGGAACATGAGGCTGAATGATGGGATTAAGGTCGCTGGGTGCAGACCCAGATGTCACTTAATTTGGGCAGCCATGGGTAGCCAGTGTGGATCAACCAGCAGTGGGGTGACATGCAACCTTTGGATTGGTTGAAGACCAGCCAAGCTGCTGCTTTCTGACCCAGCTGTAATGGTGTAGCTTTACATCGTCAGC
>JBBIGA010056859.1:0-12632 GCA_037576975.1 Alestes dentex
GAAATTTTCACACTGCTCAATGAAATGGATAGCATCAGAAGACTCACTGGTGGTGTCAAAGGTTGGAAACTCCAAACAAACAGGTGGCTTAGAGTAGTAGGAGGAGGCACCAGGCAGACTAGACAGTATAGTAGGGGGAGCTAGGGAACTAATGTCAATGGAGACAGCTATGGTTCTTTGTCCCAAGGGCATGCTGGCGGGCCTTAGTTTATGTATTTGTTTCTTCCATTGCGCATCCCTACGTAATAAACAGTTGTAAACTTTTCCAGCCTCTCAATATTCCCTTTTAACACTCTTTCTAAGCTGTCCAATTTACCCTCAACATGTTCTCTAAAGCTTACCTCCCTGTTTATAGAACTGGTCACAGCATCTCTAAAATCTGTTTCCAGTCTAGTAACCTGCTCTTTAAGAGAGGTAACATGGTCCGTTAGGACATTGTAATCAGTTTGCACGGCCTGCGTAATATAATCTCCCTCCTCACTGTTTTCAGGGCCGGTGTGACTATCTTGAAGTTCATCCCCACCCTCAACATAATCATCATCAATACCATCCCCATCATTTACCCCAGAATTACCAAAGTTAATATGGCCCACATTTTCCCCATCAGAAATTTCCATATCATCGTCAAGATACAGTGAGCTCAATAAAGATGTTATTTCCCCTGTTTTACTTCTAGTAACAAAAGGCCCAGCAGTGAAGTCTGGGTCCCCGACCACTAGTCTAGGACTTGGATTAGGCAAAGGGGTTGAATCAAAATCCGGCTGTGGTGTAGACATTTTACCAGTAACAGATACAGTTGTATACAAACACAATCAAATACCATCAATCCCCGTACGGGCCACCATATGTAACAATCGGCTAGGAATTATTACCATAACACGAGAATGGATTGAAAGGTAAAGAGAGTTAGATTGCTTCAAATGTACCAGGAAGAAAACACCAAGCAACAAACAGGTAGCATTTCTTTTTTCCACATAGAATCCCCCCCCCCCCCCAAAACCAAATACACAAATTATTCCCAGCTCCCCAGAGTCTCAATACAAGCGCGCACACGCTGCTGTCTCCGTGCGCGCTCGCTATGCACTTTTACAGTGCAGCCCAGTCCTCTCCAACGCAGCGCACCCGAGAAATGGACAAGAAAAATAATCCCCATAACTCCGCATCAAAAAATAAAAGAAGGCAAAAGTTCCAAAAACCGTCTTGATTGTCCACACAAAAAAAATATTCTCTGCCCCGCAAAAGATCCCAAAAAAACGAAGCCTTCCCAAAATGGAAAAAGTTCCACCGAAAAAGAAAAAAACCAGAAAAAATACGTCTCACCGGCCTATCTTCTCCACGGCACTGGATGGTCGAGTCCTGTGGCTCCGGTGAGTTTGTGCACGTTCTCACTTTGTAACAAGGGTTTAGATGAAGGGTTTTGCAGGTCCCGCATAGACTCCCTGTCTATTTTTCGCCCCATATACATTTATAAAGGGAATCCTGCACTTATGTGGTAGTGTCACAGACTCCTTGCTAAAATGTGATACAGCACAGATAACAGAGTTCTCAGATCAGTTCTGACATTTAAGTTCCTCTAGATCTAAACTTTTCAACTTTCACCTTTTTTATATCTCACCTTTTTTTAACCTTAACTTCGAGACATGAAGAATATGATCCTCAGGGCTTGAGAATGTAGACAACCTGTATTTTTGCCCACTTACAATAGGCTTAAAAAAAGAAACAAAAACAAACATGTTTCTTAATCGCTGAACTTGGACTGAACTTTGCCACCGGCAGCTATATTGCCTTATCCACAAGCCAGCACAGGCGTTAGTGCAGATTACTCTGATAAACACTTTAAAATGATGTGCTCACTAGCAGTCAATTTATTGCCTTTGTAAGACAGTTCTGACAGTGTTGTGGTGTCTGTTTGGATGCACAGCTAAAGAAGCCACCAATAAGTGCATAGGTTAATAAGTAAGCAATGCAGAATGTGGTTTCCTATGCCATTCCTGTGTTCTGACACAAAGAAAAGATATATGACATGATCTTATTGGCTGCCTTGTGTTGTGCCTCATTTAAAGAGCAGTTTGGACTGAAACTCTCCTTTTAATTTTATAGAGGTTGGGCGGAGCTTAACTACTGTAGGCTACACATGTGGATATGTGTAACTGCATTTGCTTAATTACATCACAAAAACAGTTAATACCAAATTGGATAACATTGTGAGTAAGAAGTCATTTTTTACAATCTGACAGTGTTTATGTATTATGTTAATCCCATTTATATTAGGAACAAACAATAAAGGTTTGGGCTCAGATGATTTTTGTTTTTCACTTGATGTGTGAATGTACACATTTTTAAGGTATCATTACTTTAAAGGTTTTGCATCATTTACTCACTTTTCTAAATCTTCAGATCCAAAACGTATCCATGAATGCCTGCTAAGCAGTGATTGGAGGGGGTATTATTACATAGATTTACAAGACCACGACACAATGTCTGCACAAATCACCTTAAAATCATCTTCAAAATGCATCTTATAAAATATTTTTCCTCATTTAATGGACTAGTCTTGTTTTAGCCAGCATACAGTATAATGGGTGCATGCACAGAAAAAATCATTTTATTTTTTAAATTTTCAAACAAAAGCTTTTGTTCCATTAACTGGCTCTACATTTACAGATGTATGACACACATGTAAAGTTTAGAACAGTTGATGGTACGATAAAAAAGAAAAAAGAAGAAAAAGATGAACATACCCTCTTTCACAACTGGCCAAGATATTGCCACAGGATATAGGTTCCGAACTCTTTCTTCTAACTGGACATAATAGATGCTGTGTTAAAGTGGCCGTGCTGGCAGTGGTGCGGTTTCCCTCATACCAGCTTTTTCACGCTCCACTGCAGAAAACTGGAGCTTCTTGTTCCCCCGTTCGGTTATCATGATACATGAGATGCGGTTGATTTGGGGTCCCCGCCGCTGATAGTATCGGCCTGAAAGAGAAGCAGCAAGCCGCATCATCACCTCTGGCCACCTCTTTTGTCCTGCCGTCACACTGCTGCGGGTAACTGTTTGCCAACGACTGACTGCACTCTCACTCCCACCAGCGCCATCCATCATGGAGGACTCGTGCCTCTGTGTGCTCTTCCTTTTCGCTTTGGAGATTTATCATGTGCAGTTAGGCCTGGTGGGGAAAAATGGCATCAGCCTTATGTGCAACAGTCATATATGTTATTGTATGGGATATAACAGGTGCAAACAAAGTGTAATTATCATGCTTCACGTGTACTATTAGGCTTTCATTGGTGGTATTTAGCTGACGTGACTGATGTAAAGCTGTCTTGATGTACAGTAAGTGTAATAGATGCCATTCTATGGTATGTTTGAACAGCAAGCTGGTAAGTGGGGAGTGGAGCTAGGTGTGTGTGTGAGAGAGAGAGAGAGAGAGAGAGAGAAATTGCCTCTTTAGAGACGTCTGTTTCAGGGTGGACTGTAGGGGCGAATGTTACTGAAGTGCGGCTTCAGGTTGACCCTCACCGTCCCGGCTGGAAGAATTTGTGGACCTCCTTGCCTGAAGTAATGCAACAATCCTAAACCTGCTTTCAGTAAACACCCTCCCAGCCTGACCACAGGCCTCCAGGGCCAGCTAAAGCCCATGCTCAAAGCTAAGGTGAACTTCTAAGATCCCTGTAATCTGCTTCAGGGATCACACTGATTCTATGTGAGGTTGGTTTGTGGAAACATAGGCAGCAGGTTGTATTTTTGCTTTAAAATGATTACACACATTTTCCCATTTGTAGCAATTGTAGTCAATCACCTGATACATCTGAGGGTTACTTCTTTAGTTTATCACTGAGGATAGAAAGCCACAATAGCCAAAGTAGCTATGGAGGCTTAAAGCAGCTAGTTAGCATTGTGCAAAGTCTATGCTTCAGATTTTGCACATTAGGTTGTAGATAAAACCTCTAAAAGTCAACCTGAACCACAAACCAGAGCCAATTTTTATGCCTTGATGTATTTCCAAGAGAATCTGGAAAATTTGGCTTGAAATAACTGTGTGTGGTGAATGATTGTACTCATCAGGATTTGGTTAGATTGGGAAAAAATGGGATTTCCACCACAAAAATGTCATTTTTGCGCATTCTTCACTTGTCGGCTGAAAGCCAGTAGCAATTTACATACGACATAGACAGTATATCTACAGGTGCATTAAAATTGGTTTGACTCTATGACACACTATTATCTAAAAAGAAAGAAAGTACAGACAAAATTCCAGCTTGAAGATGAATGCTGCTGTTCTTGGCTGTGTCATGTTTTTGTAGGTAATAGTATATTATATATGTCAGAAACCACAAAAGCAAGTCTGTCTGATATTACTATAAACATGGCTTGGAAGACCGGCAACATATGGAGCTAATTTGTAGATTTGTAAAATTGTAAATATCACCAAATTATTCCTTTAAAGTTTCACACAACAAATCAATCAAGACTTAATATAATTTATAAGAAGTTGGGGTCCTAAAACTGTAAAAGCAAATATATCATATATCATGTGTTTCAGGTCTCCCACAACTCCTGTTTTCATAACACATTTCTACCCTCTGCTTTTTTTCCATCACTTTTTATACCAGCTGGAATGGCACACATCTAAATGGCATTAGAACCATAGTTCCCCAGCAGCCTTTTCAGGTCCTTTACAGAATGGGCCGAACAGCAAGGACTGTTACCTTGGGAAGAAGTTTAGGCAAATGTTATCCCAGCTCATTTCTGTTGGGGTTGCATTATGAGCACACACACCATAGCTACCTAGCGCCCCAGCCATGATTAACGGCTCATTTGTAAACCATTTTCGGCTCCTGCTGAGTTTTTGGTTTACCTCTTAAAGGAGAAGTTCGATGTGAAATGGACCTGGGGTGTATTGAAACATGATAACGAGTATGAACTTTTGAACTTTTGTAGCCCACCTTCATTCGCCCCCTGCATTCCGAAACACAGTGCTTTTAGCCGATGCTAACCTCAAGGCTCTACTAGGCTGATAATGGTAGGGCATGGGGCATCACGTAGCCAGTGCAGATAAATCGCTGTTTTTACACCATTAACAAGGCTCAAAGTAGCTCCACACTTCATTTCTAGAATTCTGAGGGCCCTGACATTTAAAACGAGACATTGAGAACTTTGAAAGTGCACAGGTAGTTTAAGTCAGTCGACTTATTGGACTTTAATTTCAAGATGGCGGCGACTGGAAAATTCCCTGAAGGTACTTGTCTGTATAAACTGTCTTTTTAATAAACTACCTGTGCACTTTCAAAGTTCTCAATGTCTCATTTTAAATGTCAGGGTCAGGGCCTTTTCATATTATTTATATGAGAAGGTATTTATTCAGCCCAAAGCAGGGCAACATTGATGTTTATGAAACTGCCACAGACTAACTATCAAATTCAGCCTGACTCAATTCAGCCCAAATTCAGTGAGGTGCTAAAGGCATCAAAGTAGCAACCAACACTGGTGCTACTACTATTGATTCTTCTTTACAACATTACGTAGAACAAAAGGACTTGGTAGGCAGAGTGCAATATGCTCAGAGAATGTTCTATAGCACTAAAGATCAAATGCTGGTCAACCTTACTACTAATGACAACATGGCTTTTAGTATTTAGACCTTTATTGATCAACATGTCATCAAACATTACATTATTGTTATTACACCTAATAGCCACTGGAGTTTATCTTTAAAGTCCAATCGTTTACTAAAAAGCTGACATATTTCATATTTTCAGTTTAGTCAAACAACGCTTGTTTAATTTTTTATGTGCAGCTTATCCTTACTTGTGTCCATTTTTACAGAAAACAGTATGTCATGCATCTCTTTGACATTACTTAATAACTCAGCATGGATTGGCAAAGTTTGGTGTTAATTCAGGCATGTATCTCTGGTGTAGTATGAGCTTCTATTAGCTACATTAGCCTTAAAGCTCCTGTGCTCCTGTGCAAACTGAAGTAGTCAACCAAGCATGTCTCAGCTGGTTGGGTACATTTGGGGATAAGGAGTAAATGTGTAAAAAAAAATTTACCAAACTGCTGCTTTATGTGTAAATTTGATTGTTTTTTATTTTTTGTTTTTTTAACCAAACTGCTGCTTTAAAAGTGGGAAAATATACATAAAAGACTAAGATAGCTGGGATGTGATGTAGGTTTTGGTCATGGAACCCCAACAATTGCTGGAAGGCGTTCAGTCTTTTTATTGTGGACTTTAACCACCTGATCTGTGGACTGTGAAAAGAGGGAGTGTTTCACTTCAGTATCTAGTGCAAAGTCACACCAGCCGAAGTCCAGAGACCCATCAGTCATGATATAAATCTGCATACCATGGCTGTCACTTCGGAATGATGATGATTGGTTTTTGTGACTAGGCCCCTTTTTAACATTGTTCCAGAATGAACTCAAATATCAGATTTCTTCCCTTGACACTCTAGATGTGTGATAAACAAGATAGTCTTGCTAGAACCAGATCACAGTAGAAAACAAAAGCTGCATTCAGAATTACACCCTTTAACAGAAACTGTATCAAGAACTATACTGTATAGGGTGTCAGCCAATTTGTAGTGTTTTGTCCAGACAACTCACTGCATACCAAACAGTATGGACCTAGTGAATTGTATTATATTATATATACACAAACACACACACTATATACATATATAATATATGCTTAATATGATTAAGTAATTGAAATGTATTTATTTGATTACGTAATTTGATTAAGTTTTTTAAGTAATTTGAATGCATCACATTGACAGTATTAACATTAAATGGGTGTAGCCATTTAGAAACAAAGGCATAGAGGCATATTAAAAAGAGGAAAGTCATAGAGACCGCAGCACTCTCCATATAGGTATCTGTTTTATTTGTCCCTCTCTTTCACCTCTCTCTCCACTCGTCTTATCTGACCACCAGTCACTGTATGTAAGTGTCAGATGTGCCCACCCAAGATGACACTGCATACAGTCCCTCAGCAGAGAGACCAGTCCTGACCCAGTGCTGTCCCAACACCCTGGAGGGCATTAAGTGCTACTTTCCCAGGCCTCCGTTTAGCTAAGAGCTGATAAAGCAGTCTGAGCCCCACTTGCTGACCCACAACTCACTCCAAACAGGCCAGCAGAAAACCATAAAGTCAGACAGCAAACCTTGGGGTGCCACTGATACAGTGTTTTCATGTTTTTATGATATAGATAGTATGCAAAGCACCATCATAATATATAAAATAATAATAATAGGCCACACAGTGGTGCAGTGGGTAGTGCTCTTGCCTTACAACTCCAGATTTGAGGGTTCAAATCCACCTGGCCTTGTGTGTGTGGAGTTTGCATGTTCTCCTCGTGATGGCGTGGGTTTCCTCCAGGGTCTCCCGTTTCTCCCACAATCCAAAGACAGGTGTCAGGTGAATTGGGGATTCTAAATTGACCGTAGGAGTGAATGGTGTATGTGCCGAGCCCAGGGTGAGTCCCTGCCTTGTGTCTGTAGATCCAGGGATAGGCTCCGGTTATCCACGACCCTAGTAAGGATTAAGCGGTTACAGAAAATAAATCAATGAAATAATTGTTTCATATTTATGCATGACTAGTAATAACCTATAACCACTTAATAATAACCTATAATAACCTATAATCTTCTACTGTTGACCACTTGGACCAATAACAAAAACAACAACAACAACTGCTTTCCTACTACTACTACTACATGTAGTAGTGAAATTTGTGTATGATAATGTGCTGTATAAATAAACTTGAGTTGACTTGACTACTAATAGTCAACTGTTTTTTTTTTAATGTTTTCAGGAAACTGAAATGGTCTGAAAGAGCGCTTTTTCTATTGTTGGCTGTAAAAGGCACAGCCTGTGTAACAATGCAGAACAGAATACAGCGTTAGGATATTCAGTCCGTCAGATGAATCATTGTGCTGCAGGAGTCCATGGTCTGCCACTTTGCCTTTGTATCACTGAGTATTTCACTGCAGAGAGGAGAAAAAAGCTGTTTCCTTGTGTTCCCTGCACTACCGTGACTGTTTAAAAGTGTGAGCTTGGTCTAAACCATGAAGAAGGGAAGGGAGAAAAAAGACCTCCCTTTCAGTGTTTTGCTATCACACACTGAAATGCACCACCTTGGGGGCCCTTGTCCACATGTTGAGTTGCTTGCATGTAAAAGGCATGGGCCCTGGGGCTACAGGGGTTCCTCTGAACTTTCTTTCTCCTGCTGGCAATAGAAGTGCCCCTACACTTCATTCAGCTACAGGCTCCACCCATAGCCTCTCAGGTCCTCCCACACCCCAACAGGTCCACCCACAATCTGGCATTCATTGTTACTGGCCAGTTCAAAGGATATGGTTTATATGGTTTTTTTTTCTTTGAAAATAATCGTATTTCAATGACACACTCTAAAGGCTCCATGGCTTACACTCCTCTTAGGATACTGGAGCTGTCATGTCATATCGTCATGTCATGAAATCTCTTTACATTAACATGCATTATAGTAAATACCTTTTTTTTTTTTTATTCTCCTTCAAGTGTGGATATGTGATGTTTTCTTACAATACAGGTATGCAGTAACAAACCATACAACGTATACACCATATTATGAAACTTGAAAGTTGAAATAATGAATGAAATGAATGAATTCTTGTCTGTTGTCTTCATGCATGAGTTATATGATCTGAAATGATCAGTGATATGAGTTATGAGTGGTCTGAAACTTATGAACTTGTTATGATTTTTATTTTTTTGTTCTCCTTGTCTGGCACTTATGACATTTACAAAGATTTAATTCAGTTTTTACATGACATTACATTACAGACTTATATATTTCTGCCCTGAGTGGCCATCCTTTGAAATGTCTGAACTGTTTGAACTAATTTGCTGACAATTTAAGTGTCTCTTCAATACTTTAATATATAGGGTACTCTCAGAATAAAGTGATAGGGTTGAAAATCTATTACGGTAAAATGTTCTTCAGGAAACCAAAGAACTGACATCACCCTAGATAACACTTTTGGCTTCATTTGAATCCATAGTCACCCACCCATCTCATTCATGTTTGGATGCAGGGAAGAGCATTAAGATATTTGCTTAAAAATGCAAGTATTTGAGGAAGGTTTGACCATTTCCACACAGCATCTCTACTACAGATGATTTCCAGTCTACCCACAAATCAGCATCAGGACCCCACAGGTAGGGTTTATTGTTACAGGGGGAGGGCTTAGCTGTAATAAATGCTGCAAAATCTGTAATAAATAATTTGTTCAATAATTTAAATCAAAAGTTGATTTATTACAGTTCTGTGTTGTTTGAGCCAGATGAGCTTCATTATCTAAACACATAGAAGGATATTCACCAAAATAAATATGAATAGGGATGAAGAATATGATAGACAAATGTGGACTAGAAAATATCCCCATATTTATACTACAATATATTTTATTTGCATAGTATCTATGGTACTGTTGGGTAATTCGCCAGGACAATAATTATCTACAAACTACAGAATGTATGGAAAAGACCCATTCATAATTTCTGTGACATGATATGGCCCCTGCCCAAACAAAACTCAAAAGAGAAGACTGCAATTTAAAATTTTAAGATTTAAGAGAAAAGGGTTTTTAAGTATTACAGGAACACAGAAAGAAAACATGGTTCAAATGGAGAATGGAGAAAGACTGAGAAAAAACATCTTTACAAGTTACACGAAAAGAGTTAAATGAGGCTAAATGACTTAACGGTCAAATGAGAGACAGAGAGAGAGAGAGGGAGAGAGAGAGAGAGACAGAGAGACAGAGAGAGACAGAGAGTGAGAGAGAGAGAGACAGAGTGAGACATAGAGAGAGAGAGACAGACAGAGATAGAGAGAGAGAGAGAGACAGACAGAGATAGAGAGAGAGAGAGAGACAGAGAGAGAGAGAGAGAGAGAGAGAGAGAGAGAGAGAGAGGTGAGGTGAGGTGAGGTGCTCCCCAAAAAATGCTATCTTGTGCAAAGCAGTTAAGACATGTATGCAAACTGAATATAAATTGGAACAAAAAGAATATGTGTCTGATTAGTCATCACAAAACTACCAGTATGGGGACTTTGAATGGTCCACAGACTAAACACGATATCAATAAGTGCAGTCAGCATAGACATTGTCCCTCATTCCCATCTTAATTATATCTGCAACATGCCCAAGGACTTCGAATAAACCTTCTCCTAGTTCTAAAGTTATTAAATACCCACAGGCCGTGCTGTTATTTCTGGTGGAATAGACTGATGATGGGTATAAGCAAGTCCTTATGTCATATCAGTATAACTTTCCCATGAAATGATTACTCCTTAAGTTCCAGTATGTCCAAGACATGAGTGAATGTCACACAAACATAAATAAATCTCACTGAGGCACAAAGCAAAATAAATATATTCCTAAATGCAAGAAATGTACTCTCACACCATATTAAAATATCATAAAAATACTGGAGACAATCCCTAATCCTTCCATATGGTTTTGATTAGTCCAGACATTAAACATCAAAAGATTGTACAGTTTTTAAAATAAGCGGTAATATGGTCTGTCTTCATCCTTTTCCATAAGGGTCTTAATTGGAACATTCTTATAATTAACCCCCTGCAGTGGAGGCTGTACTTTACTTTGTGAAGCGCTCTCTGTGTGTTATCCAGGTGATTTACTCAGCAAATGAAAACTGATGAAAAAGATCTTTTTTTTACAGAAACACTCCTCAGAGTCTAATTGCTGTGGAAATTCCCTTATGATGCAGCTATGGAAACATGAGAACATGACTAAGATCAAGTTCTCCTGGAACCTGTTTAACTACAAAAAAAAATCCACATTCTCCCCATTCTCCCCTTTATACATAGAATCTAATGAAGTGTTCTTACCACTATGCCTTTATCTTTGTTTCCATGGCCTTGGTCCAGGCTGCATTGTGAAAGTGATAAGCAGAGCTCTGAGTAAAATAGAGGTTAAGATAAACAGTCCTGTCTCACTACCAAACAATAAGGCGAGAGTTTAGAGCCTGGCTGTCAAACGGCGTGGCCAAACACACCAGAGAGTAGAAGCATGAATGGGCCGTTAACACTTTTAGTAGAGGTGCCATAGACTCATCCAGTGCATGATGCTAATGATGTGAGCGGCCCCTCCCTCTCAGCCACTACATGCAAACCAACCAGAGATAACTGCCATTAAGAGAGCCTTTCTCTCTCTGTACCATTTTCTGTCAGTTTCTATTGTTCTACATTGCTGTGGGTTAACCCTTATTTAGCTATCACCACCTCTTTCTCTCTATAAAGGTCAGAAAACCATAAGTACAGTTTCGTTAAGTCGAAAAATGGTTGCTGAATTCATCCCGGCAAGGTTATGTGAATTTAGACAATGGAATTGCAGTTCTGTACATGAAGTTCCAATGTGTACCTGAAAATACACTGCATGTACTTTCCCAGAGGAAAAATTTACTACTAGAAAAAATCAAATAAGAAGCCTACAGTTTAAGAGGGGGTGTATGGAGTCAATAATTGCATTGAAATGGTACAATTAAACTAAAGACATGCCCTCTAGAGACATAGTCAGTGATAGTGTGTGTACAGCTGAGTACCTTTTTTCTGTCAACCTCTAAACCTTTAACCTTTCATAGACCACATGGGAAAATGTAAAATACTTTTTTATGCATGTCATATGAAGGCATATCATCACTGTCCAAAAACACATCTCCAATAATGGTAACCTAAGAGGAAAACGCAAATATGTCATTACTTCTTCTATAAGTAAACATTAAAAGATTTTGGACCATTTCTGTTGGTTCATTCATCAAGAAAGTTTTGCACAATGTAAATATGTAAATGTAAATGATGTAGAAACTTTACAGTTGAATACAAATGGAGATACATGTTTTTCTATATGCAGCATGTTTATATTCCTCTCAGTTTAGTCATGCCATATTCTAACTGCTGCAAACAATGTTATTTGACAGTTCAACATGCTTGAAGTGGTTAGAATGCTAACCACTGTTAACTGTTATGTCAGATACTTGCATTGGTTAGCATGGGAGAGAGGGAGGACCATTCTACTCACCCAGAGAAAGCACAGCCCATATATTAAAATGGTATTATACAATAATATTAATATTATTAATAATATTAATTTTCTTAATAATATCAAGTGTTCACACATTTTGACTAGATGTAGAAGAGAGATTGGTTGTTTCTCAGTGTACTAAAGTAGAAATACATTAAAAGGGCATTCCATGCATTTTTCTGCACTATTCAAGCTTTAAGATGTAAACAAAATCATTCACAGTGGTTTGTGGAATGTGCTGTTGTAGAGAAACTTATAGAGTCAGCAGTGGTGATAAGAGCCAGATTTCGGGAGCATTTCATGCCTTTAAAGGTTCCCTGACAAGAAGTTATCACACAAAATATTTACAGCTACATGTACAATATTATTTTGTGCAATAGTTTTACAAATATTTTGTCCTAAGACATATGTTTTAAATGTTTTAAACAGTGCTGTGAAAAAGTATTTGCCCCCTTTCTGATTTCTAGGTTTTTTGCATGTTTGTCACACTTAAATGTTTCAGATTATCAAACTAATTTAAATATTAGACAAAGATAACCCAAGTA
>JBBIGA010056880.1:0-12632 GCA_037576975.1 Alestes dentex
GTGTGTGTGTGTGTGTGTGTGTGTGTGTGTGTGTGTGTGTGTGTGTGTAGCTGGCAAATGGCACGCTCGTCACATACACCTGTTTCCTTGGCAACCAAGAAAAAAGAAAAATAAATGTTGAAGAAAATTTGACCAAAAAATTGCAAAAAACTGTAAGGTGGGAAGGAAATCCCAGTGAAATGCTGGATTGGATCAGTGGAGGACGGAGCGCCGCTCCCTCATTATAGAAGCAGAAACTCAGGACACAGTTTATTTCTCCAAAACACCTCAATAAAATCACTGCTAGCCTTTATTTTCTGAACCAGATCATGGAGAGTGGGATCAATAAGAGTATCGATGCGTATTGGTATCAATGAGCAGTATCAGTAGCAGTATCAGTATCGGTGCGGCCCTAACTGTACCGGCCTGCCCGAGACAGAGCCTTCAGCAATTTACATTGTCGCATATGTGCAGAAGGTCGGTTCAGACATTCATATATACACACATATACATACACACACACACACACACATACATATATATACATATATATATATATATATATATAGAGAGAGAGAGAGAGAGAGAGAGAGAGAGAGAGAGATAGATAGATAGATAGATGGATAGATCCAGTTAGACTATTGCACTACAGACATTTTATAAATGTTATTTTGCTTTTTGTTTCACTACAGGAATACCTTTACTACTTTTATTCTACTGGTGTTAAGTGTTAGTGTTTTGTTTCCTTAAGTGGGCTCTGATGAATCATTACTGGTGATGATGTTCCACTGTTATTTTTAAGTGAAAATAAACCTGCTGGACTTCAGACGCCGCAGACCCGTCCCTCACTGGGGCTTCATGAAGGAGCAATCGGGGCCAAATTGCTGGGGCACAGATCGAAGCCCTGCGTAATCCGGTTATTTGTGAGGGCGGTGGCGCTGGAGTCCGAAACGCAGCTGCCTGGGCCCCTTCCGCGTGTGCCGTAATCAAATTAGACCGTGCGGTCAGTGGCAGGACATTGTCCTCTGTCAGCCAAGCCCCCTCCGCCGTCCCCCCGGTGTGGAGTCACCAGGATATTGTTGATCGCTCACAATAGATGGATTAGATGGGGGACAATAACGGGGCGCGATGTCGGACCACAGCACCTGCCGAGCGACACACCGGCTCAAAAACAGCCCAACAACGGAGCATCTGCTGCAACGCAAACGCGATCAAGCTCCTCGTCCCTCACTGACGCGGCCGGGTGGCTGCACCACTCAGATACTGTTATTTTCAAGGGTGATTTTCAGAACAAGAGATTTTGAGAACAAGTTGGAAAACACCCTGAATGAACTGTTTAATGATAGGTACCAGAAATCGGAATCTGAATCAGAAAAGTTTACTGGTATAGCATAGTATAGGGTTCAAAACAAGTCTACATTTCGGACAGGGCAACAGGAATGCTGTGATTCTGGAGGATCGCTGTGATTCTGGAGGATCGCTGTGGTCCTGGAGGAACTTTGTGGTCCTGGAGGAACTTTGTAGGCTACAGTTTTCGTGTTTTATAACAGTATTTTAGTCTAAATAATGATGAATGTAATGAATGTAATAAATAAAAACTTATATCTTTTGGCCCAGCACTAGTTTTTCATCTAATAATTTTAAAGCTTTATCCTAACAGCAGCTCGGTCAGGAAGTCGGCTTTTGAAGAGGAGTCCCTCAGCGCTCCGGTTTCTCCTCCCCCAGCCAAACCCGGTCAATGAAGATGCAGGACCTCCTTCGATGGAAAGGTTAACGATTCTAAAGGCAGTCGGCTTCCATTCCCAACTTCTTCTCAGACCTGCTGAGACAAGAATCAAAGCCTCCTTCATGACGGCCAAGCTCTCTTATCCCGGGTTCTCAGGAAGCTACCAGGCAGCTGCTGGCCTAATTGTCATCCAGTTCTGAGAACTCCAAAGGAGACCTCGGTTCCTCCAGCCTGGAGAACAGCTATCGCCGAGCTGTGGTGCGAGATCTGAGGACAGTTTAGCACCGCGATCCGCTGACACTCTCAATCCCACCCACAACTTCGAGCAGCACCGAGCTTCTGAGGTTCTTAGTGGGGAGAACACCAGTTTCTCTATTGGCTCGGTGGTTCTGTGACCGTGATGGACGGGCTGATGGACTTGGTGCTGAGATCCTACTAAAGATGACAAATGTAAAAAAAATCATACATGGCGGTTTGCCATTTACAGTAGACCCCCGGAATTTGTGATGTGGTAAAAAAAATTTTATAGTGCAAACCCTAAATATCCCCCAAATATGCTCCCAAAACACTTCAGTTCCAATTTAAACTCAGCTTGATAATTTACCCTTAAAAAATGCAAAGGTAAACGTGAGACGCTCCGCACTGAAACTGTTCTGATGCTGAATTCTGGACTGCAGCGTCACAGGGCAGCAGCCAATCAGCAGCAAGGAGAAATAAGTAACGCTCTCGGATTGGCTACTTTCAAACCTCCCACCTCTGAGTACAGCAGCGTTTTACCATCCCAAGACGCGCTTTCATATACGTTTGCTTTGTGTTCTCTCCACAGTACTAAAACATTTATACAGTTATATTTTACATGGAAGTGTAGCTGAATGATGTTAATATTTGTTACAAAATAAGTATATTAAATTTGTCTTAATAATTAAACATAATAATTTACCACCAAAATGCATGAACAATTGTATATTGCCACGGAAAAAGCAAAAAAAAAAATAATGCGGAGGATGTCTGCAGTTTCTGCGAATTTGCAGGGTTTTCGGTGAACAATTATTCGTTTGGTTCTAAGAAGAAATCTGCGAATGACTGAGGCTCACTGTATTGTAAAGAAGCCCCCAAAATAGCATCTTGTTACTAAAATATACCTTCATGTCACATAGAAGGAGAATAAAAATACTGTCTCAAGCAGACGAGCAGAAAAAGACAGAAAGCGAGGGGGGGGGACGAATCTGATTTCATGTTTAATTCAGCAGCCTTGACTAAATCCTTGAAGGCTCCATTCGCCAGTCCCTCAAGCGCGTCCAATTTCAGACAAGCTGACGACCGCAGCTCTCCGAGACCGGGGAGATGCTCGGCCGGCCGGCGATTTCTGGAAACCTTGTAAGCTCTGAGGTGCAGAGGATCAAATGATGGTTTATAATTTATAATTGGAGTGCAGCGGGGTTAAGGGGGGTTATTGAATTGCTGAGGAGCGCCGTCGTACTCACCAGAATGAACAATTACCTCCAATTGGGCTTTGCATGTTTGGAATATGACGGTGGAGAAAAATGGCCCTTGTCCATGGATCTGGGGGGGGTGGGGGTGGGGGTCGCATCTGGCGCTCGGAGAGAAGCACCACCAGCTGGACGAATGTTCCACTCGGTGAGACGGATAAAGCCACGGTGAGACGCCGCATTGTTTGTGACCGGCCAAAAACACATGGGAGCGAATTATAGTCAAAACACAACCTCTGCATGACACCACAGAAACAACAGCGCCAGGGAAACCGTGCCGCTTCTCTGGATGTGCAACCATGACATGAATATGGAATAAATAGAACCAAGCAGATTATATTTACACTCCAACTTCCACTATAAACACCCCTTATTTACCATATGCTGCACATTCTCCATCCTGCTGCTGCTGTTTGCACAGTTATTTATTGTTATTTACCTCAATATTTGCATTTTTCTGCACACTTTAATGACTCTGCTGCGAGAATACAGTATCTGTTACAATACTGTATCCACTCACACTAGAGTTGCTCTCCCTCTCTCTCTCTGTTTTTGCACTCTACGTAGTCCGGTCCTGCACTTGTGTAGTCTTGTGGTGTTTCTATTTTTGTTCTTTGTGTTGCACCACGGTCCTAGAGGAACAGTGTAAGACTGGAGAAACACTGTGCTCCTGGAGGAACGTTGTTTGGTTGAAATGACAATAAACCTAGTTGACTTGAAGGCTGCATTTATAAATTCACATTCAAAGCATGTTATTATTGCCGTCCTTGAGAAAGTGAAAGTTTAATGATCTTCGGCTGAAACTATTACTCGAAGGCCTTTTGTAGAAACTACGTTGAAATATGATTTATGAATATGTGTGGATGTTAATTAAGGGTCATGTAAACCAGCCAGCATTTGACTAGTCAAGGACAGAGCCTGAAAAAAAAAGGCGGTCAAGCAGGAGAACAGAAAGGAGTTTGTTTTTTCTGCTGTTAGTAGGGAAATACTGCAGATGATCAAACCAGAATGATGTGACGGTGCTGACAAAAACATCCTGATAAGTTGGTTCGTCTGACCAACAACCAAAATGACCAATCACAGGCCGTGCTTTCATGAATGGAATAAAGTGCAAGGTTGACAGACGCCTCATTTATTTACTTAATTTATTGATGCCATTCGTTAAATAAATTTAACTGTATTTATTTAACCAATGGCATCAAGCTTAAATGGGACAGAACGTTTTCCTGTTGGTTTTCCTGGGACCCTTGATGGATCTACAGCTGGTTACAGAGCGGTTAAAGGTGAGAAATTCGATTCTGAGGGTGACTGTAGTGTGTGTGCGCAGAGAGTCTCAGACTGAGACAGACTAACTGAAAACTAAAATTTTCTCCAGTGCACATCTACCCCAGAATGTCACCTGGTGCAGTTTTTTGAAGCAGCGGTGAAAACTGCTGGTTGTGAACAAGGGCGTTCCAGTCTGTTTGAAGGTCCTGGAGCTGCAGGTGATCTGTCATTTAGTTAAAATCCATAAAATCAGTAAAACCCAGCATGACGCCGAGTTCCCTTCTGATCAACAAGGGCGAGTTTCTTTATAGTAAACACAGACAGAGGTGGTCAGAACAGCAGAACGTCACCACACACAGAGTTTATAACATTATATAACTGCGCTCAGTGTCAGTACAGAATTTATTTCAAAGCATTTCTCATCATGTGTAAGTCACTCAGTGGTTTGGGCCCTAAACCCATCTCTGATATGTGAGATGTTTCTGGTCCTGGTGGGTCTCTCAGATCTGCAGGAGCTGCTCAGCTAGTGGAAAAGATCTGAAACTAAACCTGGTGAAATGGTGTTTATCCACCATGCTGTTCAACCAACGGGCTATTAATATCACTTCTACACCGACTGGAGCCTTAAACACTGAGAAACCTGCTCTATTCTCTCCACCTTCTTTAAATATCTGCACTTCTATTGCATTTTTAATCTTCTTTAAGATTTTCAATTCATTATTTTATTTTTTTATTTCCTACTAATATTTTCATTCTATTCCTGTAAAGCACATTGCATGACCTTTGAGTTTTGACATCTTTGATTACAGTCATGGACGGAATTTGTCAAAAAATCTGAAAAGGACATTGTTGCTGCCTGTAGTATCTCGGCCAAAACAAGTGGTCAGTCAGAGAGTCTCACTGACTCTGGGCTGTAATCCCACGCAATAAACTGCCCCTGATCATACGACCCCCAAAGTTAGCGCCCTGCAGATAACGTGCCGAAGATAAAAGCGAAAGAAGAACCACCAGCAGAAGCCTTCTTCCCATGAACCTCCATGAAAGTGTGTGTTATTCCTTGATCGGAACAGAGAAGGTCAACTTCCCAGGCAGTAATTTAATGAACAATTACTTCCCCAACTGCACCTCACAAATTAATTACCCCACACCGAGGAGTCGGGGGGGTTTCCTTATTCTCATTCCGCGAACATGCGGCGCCTCATAAAACGGGACGTTCGGATGATCGGATCGGACGATGACTTCCAAAACAATTTGCAGGTTCTTCTGCGCGCCTCGAGAGTTCGGGGTAATTGGACTGCAGAGTCTTAATTAAATTATCGCGCAAACACAGAGCGTCTCTGGAAACACGGAGAGGAGTTTTAAACAGGGAATTCCAGGCGATTCCCGGGACGTTCGACTCCAGAGCGGGGTCCCGGACGCCGAAGGTCGGGAGGAGAAGGAGGAGATCTGAGGAGAAGAGCCGCTCTCGGCTCCTTTCTCTCGCTCTTTCTTTTCCGATGCGGCGACCACTTAAGCGCTGCCAGGTGGAGTGTGATATTACTGTCGTCTGCCACTTCAGATGGAAATGTAATTTTACTTGGAGATTTCGGTCCGTCACCAGGCTCCCCTCCGGCTCCGCTCTCAGGGGGACGTCCCGACACGCCGGGCTCACCTGCCGGATGCCGAGATTACCTGCCTGAGTGCATCAGACGACTGACAGCAGATGAATCGCAGTGTAGGAGCCATATACATGTGTATATATATATGTTTTTAATTGTTCTGTTGTAAGTGGCCCTTCTATTGTGTTGTTTTTGTACCATTTCTGTTGTACTTTGTTCAGTGCTGTAACTGCCTCCTGTGTAATAATAATCACACTGATGGTGCAGCACTGGTCACTCTGGAAGGTTTATAACTCTGTACTGTTACATTACAGTACTGTAAAGTGTTGTTGTGTCTATTTATTGTGTTGTTTCTGTTATAACTTCCACTCTGTTGAATGTTGTTATATGTTTCTCTGTGGTCCGTGGAGAAACGTCTCACCGCACTGTTTACGTGGTCACAGTTGCTGATGACAATAAAGTAACCTGGAACCTTTTTGGAGCTGTAGAGTAACTGTCATGAGAATAGCTGGGCAGAAATTGCGTTATAGTCATTCTTTGGAAGCAAAATGTGAAGAGATGAGGGGCTCAAGACACTATACGTATGTGAGTTTTTTCCTTGTTTTGTCTGTGAGAGGCAAAACAAATACAATAAAACTCCCACATTGAAGAAGTCGATACTGCTGTACTCGATACATCGGGTATATTCAACATATCGACCAACCCTAGAGAAATCTGGAACCTGAGCTCTTCTAACCAGCTCACAAAATATCGACTACATTATCGACCACAAAAACAATTCTTGATACTTTTTACTGCTGTCTTGTTTGTTTGCATTTATTCTAATGTTCACTTGTGTTTTTGCTGGCAGAGACGCTCACTGCTGAGGTAAACGCCTTTGAACAATGAGCTTAAGTGCCTTCTGTGCAGATCGTGATTGAGTCCCTGCGGCTTGTTGTCTGGCGGACATGACATCTGAGAGGCGACGCATCAAATGTTGCATCGCCAATCACAATATCCACGGAATTCGAGAAGGGCCACGTCGGCTCGAGCGTCCATCCAACACACTGTTATAACTACAGACAGCACTGCGCAAAAGTCTTAAATATCTGATGGAGCTACGAGTAACATTGGACTTCCATGAGGAAAGAGGTGTGGAAATGGTTAAGAGACCACTTTGCCAAACAAAAACACTATTTACTGTATTAATGTTATTTGTATTTACTGTAATATCAGTGTTTTAGCACTACCTGAACACTACCGCCCAGAAGCAAATAGTTTTTAAGAATAATTTTCTCGGGTGTCTAAGACTTTTGTACAGTGCCGTATGGGACATTATCTTGAATCTTGAGTCCGTCCAGTGTGAATGGAGGAAAACAGCAAAGGAGAGGGGTAATTAAACCAAGCCGAGTCACGGTTGTTAAATTATGCAGTGAAAGCATAAATGCACCGGGTTCTGCAGACACGGGTCCCAGTGAGGCTCTAATTGCTGTGGCTCGAACGGATCGAGTTTCGGGGCCACGAGGAGGAGGCTATCAATCCTGCCATAAAAATCGATCCGAGGCTGGACCTCAGAGTCCTGGCCAGCCTTAATGGAAATTTCCCCCCAAATCTCGGGTCTCGTGTCTTCGGGAGTCTACTCCAGAAAATCTGATGACCTGCTCGAGAAGTGCTGAGGCGTCTTCTTCCAACCGGTCACTTTTGGTTTCTCCTTCTGTCTTCCAAACCAGGCTGAGAACTTAATTATTTCTGATACTGTCTTGATCTTAGAGCTGCACAATCACCATCACAATACCGGCGACTTTTCTTTTTAAGAAATGAGGATCTAGTTTATTTAATGAGTTTCTGTTTATTTGAGTCTCTGTTTTTTTAATGAGGGAGGAGCGTGCCTCCACTGATCCATTCCAGCATCCACCGTTTGGTCATTTTTTGATTATCCAACTAGATCAGCGCAATATATCGTCTGTTAACCACTATCACGATATCAGCCTCTGCAGTACCGATATCACAGAAGGCTGCAATATGCAAATGAGCCTCTAAGCAATCACAGTGTTTCTGACAGGGAGACCAATCACAGCTTCAGGTGAATTACTGGGTGTTCTGATGAATTGAGGTCTGACAAAAGTCGTCAACAATTGAAGCTGTTGGTTGCGCACAAATGGGTGGAGCTAAACTGCTGTAGTCAGAAAGAACTTGGAATTTATGGACTGTATGGATGAAGGGAGTAAATGTACCATTTGAAACAATATTTACAGTCTTTTTCAGTCCGGAAAAGTGAAGATTTGAAATACTGAAAGGGATCACAGTCACAACATATAGCAGTAAAACCGCGGGTTATTTAGTCCATGTTGTGCAGCTCTACTTGATGTAAACTGCTTTTCCTAGTATGAATGGACAGCTCAATCAAATTAGGCACTAAAAGACACAGGCCATATGGCCCTAGCCCCCCAGCCCTTCCCATCCAAAGCTGATTCTCCATGTGTGCAGAATTCGGTTAGACGTGACTAGAGCGGCGCATACGACTGTAGCCGGTGTTCTTTGTCAATACGGCCCATTAAGACAGCAGTCAGAGAATTAGCAGCCTGATTCGAGTGTGTGCCACCTACCGCTGTCAACTGAGCCCTGCCGGAGCACAATGGAGCGAGAGAACTACTCCAATCGCAGACAGTTAACATTTACTTCCACTTGTAACACTACTGCGGGTGGCTGACTGCTTGAGGACCATTCAGTCTTCATATTCACGCTTCCCTCAAGTGCTTCAAACAGGCAACTGCAGGAGGACTACAAAGGTCAAATTCCTCGTGTTCCCTTGTATCACACTGCATTACGTCCAATAAAAGTTTGAACATATCAACAACTCCAAAAACTCCATTCACTGCTTTTGTGAGGTCGTACAAAAAGCAACATGTTTGCATACGTTCCCCTGTTGTAGCCCATTCGTGGTGAAGTTACAAAGAGCGTTTCAGCCTGGCCCATAACAATCAGAAAAGAGCTCATTTAAGTCTATCGGTCATAAAGGGAACAGCCTGTCAGTGAATAGTCATGAAATACAATGTTTTGTCCAGGTGGTGAAAATAGTGTAAATGTATTTGTTACGATACAGAGTGTATTTTTAGTAAATATTAAGAGAGTGACACTCAATTGCAGAAAATCTGACAAAACATTTGACTGGCAAAGTATGTATTTAGCCACAGATGCGGCATCGCAGAGACTAGGCTGGAACTGAGGAAAGGAGGGCTTTGGTTTTATCTCAGGGAATTTACATGCTCATAATTCCCTACATGTTGAAACACTGCCACGAGTGCGTCCCCCTTCTTCCAGATGTTCTTCATACATTATACATGGAACTACTGTAAAGGTGTGCAATATTCATACAGCATGCCAACATTATTCCAGTCAGTGAAGATTTTTAAATGACAATATGACAATGTGCACATATTCTTCAAACACTTTGCACTGTCATATATATATATATATATATATGTATATATATAGTCATAAACAAAATTATTCATACCCCTGGCAAATTTGGATTGAGTAATTTTGGCTTGGTTACAAGCAAGTTTCTTCTTGATTAGAAATGACAAAGGCGTCTCCCAGAAGATAATAAGACGATGTCCAAGAGGCACCATTGTGGAGAAAAATATTTCTCAGCTTTTATTCACATATGATCAAAAGGTGGCATGTCCAATATTATAGAATAAATACAATAAATATAAAATACTAAGTAGGTAATAGAAATATGCTAAAAACACATTTTAGTTTGTGTAAAATTCACAGGGGGTTTTCAGACTTTTTTCCATGACTGTGATGGACTGAAAGCACACTATAGTTAGATTTTAATAATAAAGCAGGAGGAATATTAGAGTTTCCATGATATTTGAGGCCCTTTATGAAGGGTATGAAAATCCCAGATTCGTGGTTTGCAGTCGAATCAAAGCAGATCTTATTAGCCTGTCTCGCGTCTGACAACTGTCCCGATGATAAACGGCTCAGAGGCACGAGGCGGCTCTTTGCAAATTGAATCCGAGGCCTTCCCCCGACAAATAAAAGCTTCTCGATTCACACTCTTCTTGTAGCGGCCGCGCGGAGGTCGCTGACCCCTGGGCTCGTTTCCCGCCGCTCCGTGTGCCGACTGCGATTCTCCGGCTCTGCGACGGCAAACAGCCGGAAATTCGTTTGTGCCTCTAATTCGATTGCCTCCTGAGTCTTTTCTCCCACCCAGACTGCCATTTGGACACCGTCACGGCCGGGCCTGACTGACAGCTGGTCCGCAGCGTCTTCCACTGACGGATTGGGGACCTTAATGGCGTGCATTTTAAGCAAAATTGCATTAGCTTTCAAAGACAGAGGCTGTCAAAGATAAACTGATGAAAAACAACACAGTTCCCACCCGTCTCATATATAATTATTTAAATATGTTTTGTTCTTTTGTCCAATAGGTCATTCTCTAAAAAATATTATTTTGACACAGTTGAAATACAGTATATAAATAAAGATAAACAGAATTAATAAAAATATGCTGATCAATGTGACAAAATTAGCAAAAAAGAACAACATTTAAGTGTGTCCCCTGTAGAGGATGTGTACTTAGGAGGGTATGGAGAGAATGAACTGTATGGAATATATGGGCTGCATGCCGTGTTTGAACTGTATGAACTGTATGGACTGTATAGATTGTATGGACTGTATGGAATGTATAGATTATACAGGCTGTATGGAGTGTCTGGGCTGTAAAGGCCTAATGGACTGTGTGGTTTATATGGACTGGTATGGAATGTATAGAGTGCTTGGGCTGTATGTATTGTATGAACTGTATGGAATATGTAGGGGATACGGGCTATATGGAGTGTATGGACTTTAAAGGCTTTATGGACTGTATGGAACACATATATTTGGGTTGTATGTAGGGTATGGACTGTATGGGACTGTATAGATGATATGGGCTGTATGGAGTGTATGGTCTATAGGGACTGTATGAGCTATAAGGACTGTGTGGAATGTATAGAGATATGGGATGTATGGAGTGTATGGAGTGTATCAGCTGTGTGGAATTTATGGACTGTATGGGCAGTATAGCATGTATGGACTATACTGTATAGAATGGACTATACGGTATAGAATGTGTAGAGGATACAGGCTGTACGGAGTGTATGGAGTGTATGGTTTATATGGACTACATGAGCTATAGGGACTGTGTGGAATGTATAGAGTATCTGGGTTGTATGTAGTGTATGGACTGTATGGGACTGTATAGAGTGTATGGTCTACATGGACTGTATGGTTTATATGGACTGCATGAGCTATAAGGACTGTGTTGAATGAATAGAGTATATGGGCTGTATGGAGTGTATGGGACTATACAGAGTGTAGGGACTATATGGACTGTATGGTGTATTTGGACTGTATGAGCTATAAGTGCTGTGTGGAATGTATAGAGTATTTAGTTTGTATGTATTGAATGGACTGTATGGGACTGGATAGAGTATATGGGCTACATGGACTGTATGAGCTATAAGGACTGTGTGGAATAGAGTATATGGGCTATATGGAGTGTATGGACTGTATAGAGTATATGGTCAATATGGACTGTATGGTCTATATGGACTGTATGAGCTATAAGAACTGTGTGGAATAGAGGATATGGGCTGTGTGGAGTGTATGGAGTGTATCAGTTGTATGGAGTGTATGGGTTGTATAGGCAGTATGGAATGTATGGACTACATGAGCTGTAGAGGCTGTATATGGACTGGCAAAGCTAAAACGACATAAAGAGCACAGTTCCCTCCAGTCCGTCTTTGTGTTGTAAAGACATGCAACAGGTCTGATGGTGCAAATGCAGTATTTGCACGCCTGAGAACGGACTTGTTTTATCACCAATTTCCCAAACCTCGCGTCTAACAGGTTACTGGCCAAGGCTCGCTGGTTTTCACAAGCCAGCGCTCGCAGGACGGCTTCCTCCAGCCGCCTCCATAAATCAGCAGCGAGGCGCGAAGACACTCGCAAATCTGATCCGTCTCCCGCCCGAACGCCTTAAAACCAGAGCATTAGGAACGTCAGAGCCCGTCTTATAGAGACGGCATGCATTTGTATAGTAGATTCTTTATTTATTTACTTTTTTGTTTTTTTTATTTATATGCTTAAAACAGTGATGATTTTTCATTACTTTTTTTAATGAACAGGCTATTTTTGTTGTACTGAAATATGTAAATAACATTTGTTCTGACTAGCTATTCAGTATATCTTCTTATAACATCACTATGAATGGGCGGGGCTAAACTGCTTTGCTCTGTATAGGCATACACTACCAATCAAAAGTTGTGGCACACGCAGATATTTTCTACGTTTGCATGCTACTCACTTAATATTTACTAAAAATACACTCAGTATTCTTTACTAACAAATACATTTACAGTATTTTTACCATTAGAGTTGCTGTATTAACCAGAAAACATTTGTTTATTATTCATCACTACTGATCTACAAAAAGCCCCCTAATATAATTATAATAATAATAATAATGTGGATCTCCAGACGAGTGTTAGATATTTAAGGAGCTATTAAGTGCTGAAACAGTAACGAGTTCATTTAAAG
>JBBIGA010056898.1:0-12631 GCA_037576975.1 Alestes dentex
TTGTTTTTCCAAATAAAACGTTTGAATTCCTTAATTTATTATTTCAACTTTGAGTACAGTGCGTGTGTGTGTGTGTGTGTGTGTGTGGACCCCCTTGAAATAGCAGTGTCCACCCCCTGGCCACCCCATGTCAAAAATTCTAGCTCCGCCACTGCCTGTCATATAGTCATATGTACATACAGTACACGATATTGTACTGTATTCTATATTATACATAATATATCTGTACACTATATTGTCATATTGTCATATAGCGTGTATGTTACAATAAAGATCTGATTTAATTAAAATGTTAAGTAATACATAAAAAAAACGACGCAAAGAAATATGACACAGAAGTGACGTAATTCCTGTCGCCATGGCAACAGGGCGACCACAAACACCCTCAGTGTTGAGAGTCCGACACAGCTCGTCTCTGTTTTTCTTGTTTTTGACTTCATGATTGTGGACGAAGTGATTGAAGAATGTCTCCTAAACCGACACGAATCGTTAAACATCGGTCACTGTGGTCTGGTGGTCCTGCCGGCTCGGGTTTCCCACCTGACATGTCTGAAGAGGCTGTTTTTGAACGACAACCAGCTCCTTTTACCCCCTGACGAGGTGAGAAGGTGCTGCAGAGGAAAACAGAGTGTGCCATTAAGTTACACTGCTTTAGAAAGCCAGTAGGTCGCGCTGTTTGTGTTTTATTTCTCCTCTTGTCCTTGTGCTGTGAGGTTTGTGGCCCATATTTGCTGACCTTTCCAGGTTCTGCAGCTTGAAGGGCTTGAGGAGCTGGTCCTGGATGGCAACCAACTGACCATGCTTCCTACCGCCATGGGCTCCTTAAAACACCTGACCTACCTGGGAGTGAGCCGCAACCCTATATCTGTCCTGCCTGAGGCCCTGGGGGAACTGAGAGAGCTCCGGGAGCTCTGGGCCGTGCACTGTGACCTCGGGTCGATACCATCATCTGTTGGGAAGCTCAGCAAGTTAAAGAAACTTGGTCTGAATAACAATTCAATCACGGCCTTGCCACCAGAGATCGGGAGCCTCCAAAGTCTGCAATGGCTGAACCTGGCTAATAACAGACTACAGGATGTGCCGGAGGAGTTTAATAACTTGCAGTCCCTAGTCTTCATCAACCTGGATAAGAATGAATTTGAACACATCCCCAAAGCGCTCACAGGTTAAAGATCTCCAGTGTTTGTTTCTTGATTTTCAATCGGGAGCCAGAAATGTTGGGCAAATTGGTTGGAAGTGAAAGTAGTATGGAGACAAAAATGTACTTTTGCAGTCAAATCTGTGCAAATAATCTCATTTTACAGAGTGGGTAGCACTGTTGCCTCACGCCTTCAGGGTTGGGGGTTCGAATCTGGGTCCTGGCCTTGTGTGTGTGGAGTTTGAATGTTCTTCTTGTGGTGGCGTGGGTTTCCTCCGGGGTCTCCGGTTTCTTCCACAGTGCAAAGGTTTCTTCCACAGCGCGTCAGGTGAATTGGGTATTCTAAATTGACCATAGGTGTGTGTGTGTGTGTTTGCGCCCTGCAGTGAGCTGGTGCCCCTGCCTTGCGTCCGTAGATCCCGGGATAGGCTCTTGGTACCCGTGACCCTAGTGCAGATTAAGCGGTTACAGAAAGTGAGAGTGGAAAGAAATAGAATTCACAGGTTAACTGTCTCCAGTGTTTGTTCATTGGTTTCAAATCAAGAGCGAGAAGTTAGTGGAAGTGTGTAGACAAAATGTACTGTTATAGTAAAATAAGTGCAAAAATTATAACACATTTAAGATTTGCCTGATCAACCTGGATAAGAACGACTAGAGCACTCACAGGTTAACCTTCTCCAGCGTTTGTTTATTGATTTCCAGTCAAGAGCCAAAAATGGTGGGGAAATTGGTTGAAAGTGGAAGTGTGGAGACAAAAATGTAGTTTTACAGTCAAATCAGTGCAAATTATCTCATTTTACAGAGACACACTTTTGCGCTTTTAAACGGCTATTGTTTATTTGCTGAATTTGACATATTGGAATGAAATATAAGACCAAATGCGGCTTCTACAAATGGTGTAGCACATTCAATATTTGGCAGTTAAACTTGGCTGATTACAGACTGTAGGATGTGCCGGAGGAGTTTAATAAACTTCCAGTCCCTAGTCTTCATCAGCCTGGAAAAGAACGAGTTTGAACACATCCCCAGAGTATTCACAAGTTAACCATCTTCAGTTTTTGGTTTTAGATGTCTAAGATGTCCAAAAATGTTGGGAAAATCTCTAGCCAAAAAGAATAATGAAGAACCTTTTTCACCTTTTGCTATTCTGTTCTTGTACCAGGCCAGTGTTTCCCAACCCTGGAGATCCCCCGTCTCTGCACGTTTTAAGATGTTTCCATCTCCCAGCATACCTCATCCACCTATTCCCCTAATTATCAAGCCTTTTCTGAAGTGGGTGTTGAAGAGCAGGGAGAATACCAAACTGTGAAGGACAGGGGGCCTGCAGGACCAAGCTTCTGCAGCTGGAATGCAACTGTTCTGTGTTCCTTAGACAAAGACAAAGTAAAAAATGGCTGTTTCACTTTACATTGATATGAAAATGAAGCAGCCAACAACTTTTGTCTTAGTTTGTTTTGATTAGGGAAAAAAAAAACCACTTCAAATGCATAAGAAATTGAGTGATCGATTTTCAAAAATAAAAGAAAAATCTCCTAGACTTCAAACTGCTTTGATAAAATAAAACAATGCATGTAGAAAGTTGTGTTTGATCAGATTTTATTCAATCTCTTTTTTTTTTTTCCAGAAATGCAAAGCCTCCAAGTTATGCTTATTAAGTTCAACAGTATTCGCTCGCTGGAGGACGATTTAATCCTTGGCTTCAGCAGACTTATAAAACTTGACCTCAGGCACAACCCACTAAAGGACAGGGCAACCCACTGGAAGGTAAATGTCAGTACAGATACAAAACATAGTGCATGGGTACGTGAGCTTGAGATTTCGTAGCTCCCATGATGTCCTTTTCTAGCGTGTGTGAAGATTATAGCTTTTCCTTTGTCTTTTTATTTGCAGGGTTTGGATTTTATACTTCTAGGCACCGTAGAAGGAACTGCAATAGTGGATAAATATGATCTGCAATGAATCTTACCTGCCCTGCCTTTGATGTTTATATGACAGCACAGCAAGGGACCGGCAGCGAAAGATTTATGGTAAACACACAACCAATTATAAAAGAGGAATTGAGTTATAGTTTCTTTAAATAAAATGTTTTTATAAATGGGTCTTGTGTCAGTCTTTCTGAAACGTGAAACTGGTGAAGAAAAACTGCACAAATGAGCCTGATTCATTTGAATAATTTCAACGGGTGCTTATTTGTGTTCAGACATTATTAGCAGTGTTAGGACATGAGCCAACCCTTTATCCTTTGGTTTTCCAGCATTAGGAACAGTGTAACACCGAATGCATGGTCTAGTCTAGTTTAAGTCTAAGAAATGGTCACTAATCAGTGTGTACTGCAGCTCTCTAAACCAGTAGATGGTGCTGTAGCTCACGATATTGGTGGAGCCAAACAGATCCTCGCTCATTGGGTCTTCATTACCAAGGTGGTCTTCAGATTCCGCAGCAGATATTCACAGAAAGAGGCCTGTCGGACTTGACAGCGTGATACTTGGCACCATCATCTTCCGTGCAGAGCTGGTTTACTAGCACATATGGGGCAGGTTTGTGTATTTTGTCCGTCATATACATTTCTGGAGCAAGCGTGGAGACAACAGTGTAATTTTACAGTCAAATAAGTGCAAAAAGCAGTACATATCCTCTACAGACACACACTTTTTGCACACGAACACAGTTTTTGTTTATTTGTTGAACTGACCATATTTGAAAGAAATAGAACCTAAAATGTGGCCCGTTCAAACATTCTATGTTTATGAACTATAAATATATATTTTTCCAATATATTAATTTCCCGTTAAAAAATAGAACCGTACTGAAAATGCCAGTCTGATCCCTGTAGAGGAGGTGCTTATTTTCTTTTGCTCGCAACTGTGTTTAAAAGAAGAATGGAAATATTTGAACAAATTAATTGACTTTTTTTGATTGGCGGTGTGTGATGTGGTGGAATACAACTGTTCTGTGTTCCTTAGACAAAGACAAAGTAAAAGTTGGTGGTTTCACTTTACACTGATTTGAAAATGAAGCAGCCAACAAATAATATTTTGTCTTTCTTTGTTTTAATTAAAAAAAAAACACTTCAAAAGGCGTGGGAAACGGAGTGATTGATTTTCAGAAATAAAATCAAAATCTCCTAGACTTCAAATGGCTTTGAAGGTCCAATAAACACGTAAGGACCCCCCCCCCCTTGCTTAGAATCACTTTTATGATTCTTGAATAAAGTACTTGAGTAAATACTTATAATGATACTTTGGGGCGGCTGGTGTCCTGGTTTTTAGGGAGTCGATCCTGTGATTTGCCCTTCAGTGGACTTTTGTAAACCCTATTTCATATTTGCCACTATTTTACCATCATCAACATTCCGTATAAACACACAGAAGACACATGTAGGTTCACTGGTGGTTTGCATAGTAAATAGTGTGCTATTTTTGTGTTGTAGATGTGACATCTGGTTCCGTTCACCACCCACTGTAAAGACATCCAGGTCAACAATGAAACATTTCACACCAAACCCTCTCGGAATGACTATTGTTATATCTTAACAACTGAATTGTACAGAAATTTTTTTAAAGATGAATCTAATTCTCCTTTAAGTATCTGGTGGCAGCTGGTCGCCTAGTAGTTGGGACATTTGCCCTGTGATCAGAAAGTCATGGATTCGAATCCCAAGATGGCTAGTACCACCACTGAGGTACCCTTGAGCAAGGTACTGTCCCCACACACTGCTCCCTGGGTGCTGTGTTCTTGGCTGCCCACTGCTTCAGTTGGTGAATGGGTTAAATTCTGAGAAAGAATTTTACATTGTTCACACTGTGTGCTGTGGTGTATTTACATATGACAGGATGGTCACTTTACGCTGATATCAAAGTTCAACTTCCTAGACAAGTTTTTGTGTTTCACAAGGTGCAACACTAACGCTCAGTTCATTCATTGTGTTAAGTGCGGTCTGTTCAGGGAGGTTTCCTTTAAAGTAAGTGCCATTGAATTAAATTTTGTTCACAGGCTTAAGTAACCCTGGAACATCAAATGTAAAAGAAAGTACATTCTGGGTTAAAGGTCCAGTAAGAATTCACATTATAAATGCCTGGGGCGCTCCTCATAAGGCCTTTCTTGCCTGTCAGAGATTTATGGCTCTTTGGTTTGTCAGGACTGGTGGGACTTACGGCTAATAAAGATTTCAAGAAGAAGAAAGTGAACGCATGATGAATGGCAGCACTCCTAGAACTGCTAAAGTAGTTGGAACAAAACTAATTTAATGTAATTGAATATAATTTAAATTGTTCCATCATACTGTGGTCATTTTCCTCACTGGACTTTTCCATGGAAATTTCCAACCACAATTTTTTCCAGCCTTTTTTTTTTCCTCTATCATATGTACACTGTGGGTTCCTGTTTTCCTTTTCGCACAAAAGATTTACTCCAGCGAGTACATACATTGATAATTAACGACTGTGTTCCTTACCATTTTCTCTACAAGTCTGTGCTCAGGAGGAAGGTATCAGTGGCGGTGTGACTATGTTTTTTTTTAAGATCTTAAAAGTAGATGAATAATATTAAAAAGAATGAATAATATAAACATATAAAATTGGTGCATTGGTTTTTTTTATGTAAAAATAAAAACCAATGCACTCGTGTCTGTGTGCATCAGTAACATTTATATTGTGTAGGTTGTGTTGAAGTTCAGTGTTTGACCAGATCACCGCCTGCACAAATCTCAGTATATTTGGGTTAAAGTATAGTTAAATAGTCATGTTGTGGTCAAAGAGGTCCCGGAGGCCTACCTTTGGTTCAGTTAATCAGTTCTTTTCCAGGATTAGTTAGAAATTACCCAACTGGACTGGACTCTGACCCTTTAATACCACAGTTAGGATCCCCTGAGTTGAGATAACAGAGAATTGGTGGTCGAGTGAATTGGTGCACATTTTAGGGAAGTGACTGTCAACGCTTAGTTTTTAAAAAAGCAATAAAAGCTTAGGACTGTGGACACAGTGTGATTTACATCCTGAGAAACTCAATCTCACTTAAGTGTTAGCTGCAGTTTAAGCAGGCTGTGGACACTGTGATGTTGAGGTAGAGCATCAGGTACACTCTATGGACAAAAGTATTGGGATGCCTGACCATTACACCAACAGGGACTTTGGTGACATTGTATTGAAATACATAGGAATTAATATGGAGGCTTGGATTCTTGGAAGGCTTTCCACAAGATTTTGGAGTTTCTGTGGGAATGTGTGCCCGTTCATTCTGTAGAGCATTTATGAGGTCCGGCACTGATGTTGGACAAGAAGGCCAACATGTTCTTTCCCAAACTGAGTCCACAAAGCTGCAAGCCGGGTTGTTGTCCAAAATGTCCTGGTATGCTAAAGCATTAGGATTACCCTTCACTGGAAGTAAGGGGCCTAGCCCAAACCCTGAAAAACACGTGTCCCAACATAGTGGCCACATAGTGTATATGAGCACAGCATTAGAGCAATGTAACATGTAATCTATCCTTTAATTTCCATAAATCCCTCTTTGCCGTAGGAATGACACTCAGCTTCATAAAATCTTCATATTTATTTGAATATTTACTGACAATACACAATTTCTGTCAACACATCTGACCTACTTGTTTAAAGTAAACCCTCTCAGGTCCATAGGGAATTGTCAGTGAGCAGTTCCTAGAATTACACCAAAGCACTGGCTCTTATGCTGCACAAACCTGAAACCAACCATTCTCAAACATACCCTGAACTTGACCAGATCTACACTAAATAATTTATTTTTCCTCCTTTTTCCTTCATTAGACGCTCAAGCACATTCCATTTGCACTTCTTTTTAATGATTTATCTTATGTCTTCCTTCTCATACAGAGCTTTAAGCCTTTTTATCTTAGAAATTAAATACGCAACACGGAGGAAAACATTATTTAGCACAAGTTCAATCTGCCCACTTGGAGGCTAAATGCTGACACAATAATCCCGAGGCCTGATTAATACCTTAGAGGATTTGCTTTACTGGTATAATTTAGTGACCAGTTATGATGCTGGAAAAGACTGAAGTCATTGGTTGTCCAAGGTTTAATCAACCCTTTTGGAGGCTAAATACACTGTTTTCCCAAGCAGGACGCTACAAGCAGAACTGATGTAGGACAACGTTGGACACTGGCCATTTTTTGATTTTTGCATGAATTGTATATTTGTCTTAAATTATATAAACAAATGTCAAAAATGATCAGAAATATATTTTTTTCAGTGAGTTTATTCAAATAATATCTATCCCCCATCTGCTGGTATTTTCTGACTTTAGAAGCTTTAATGAAGACTAAGCTCAGCCCACGCTGCGATCACGTCCTGTCATTTCGTCACTGAAAGGTTCGTTTAGAATCTACGTAGAAATCTGTTTCTCTTTGTTTTGATGACCACATTCACCCAAATGAAGTGAATTCTCTGAGAGCTTTCTGGGTGCTGCAGCTCTGAGGCCTGTTTGTTCAACTTTTCTCCACATTCAGAACCAAATATTTCAGCATCTACCCATGACCCGTGTGCATCACATCTCACACCTTCATTCCTGATCCCATCCTGAAGGATCTGACATCATAATTTCCTAACACATTGCTGGATTTCAGATACATTTTATTCTCAAAATGGCCCATTTTAATGAAAAATAAAACTTCTGTAAAAGTTTCTCTCTCTGGAGCATCTTTACAATAAACATTTGAATTCTAACCACCCAGAAGCTACATTTTGATTTCAAACCAATAAAATAAATGCACGTTTAAGTAGATACAGTCTTGTCTAAATGTGTTTACGCGTCTATATTACAAAACTCACAAAAAACTATAAAAATATTAGTACTGATCCCACAAAGATTCAATGTGAAATCCATTGTTCAGAAAAACCTATACTGTTCATATTTTCAGAATCAGAATACTGATTCTAAATAAGCACTACTGAGGAAAGGATGCATATTTATGCTTATTTATGATTGTGTTCCTTACTGTTTTCTTTACAAGTCTGTACGCAGGAGGAAAGTATCAGTGATAGTGTAACTAAGGGTTTTTTAAGGTCTTAAAAGTAGATCGGAAAGAATGAACATCTATATAAAAAGAAAAACCTCATGTCTGTGTGTATAAGTAACATTTAAAGTGTGTGGGTTTTGCCACACAAATCTCAGTATATTGGGGTAAAATATTATTATATAATTCATATTTATTATAATTCATATTTAAGTTCCCTCTGTTGCTCTTGATGCTGTTTTTACTTTGTTTTATATATCTATTGATTTATTTATCTCTCTCTCTCTCTCTCTCTCTCTCTCTCTCTCTCTCTCTCTCTATATATATATATATATATATATATATGCACACACACGTGCATGATCAGTGTAATGTGCCATTGAAAGGAATATACCTGGTTTTGCCTGATGGGGGGGCTGGCAGGCAGTAGCCCCGCCCTAATCCCACAGGCAGCCAATAGAGATGCGTGCCGTGTGCAGGAATTAAAGTCTAATCCTGCCTCTTCTGCTGCAATCAGCTTTGGAGGGGGTGTGGCAACATGGCCTGACCTCCTACTGCTGGCAGTGGAGGTACTGCCTTACAAATTCCTCCACCTGTAAGAGAGCTCCTTCAGTCTCAGCCCCCGGAGAGGCAGCAGCTCATTCATTCATCACCACCTTCCTCTGCAGCTTTTTTTTTTTCTTCCAGCGCCTCTTTTCTCTGCGATGACTGGCCATCAGTGGGGTTACGGGGAGGACGATGGTAAGCAGCTTGAAATTTTGCTTCATCCTCGTTTAGGCTTTTGTGTCCCCATCCATGTGACCTGCACTTCCACTGCTGCTCTGTTTGAGGCTCTGTGAGTCAGTGTTGCTGGAGTGGCCCAGTTTGGGCCCCATCATTTGCCAAACCCTACCAGTTTGATTAGGCCACAGGGCAGTGCTGGGACTCCACTAATGGGGAATATCTCCTGGGTTAATGAGAGATTAGAGTGCCCTTACAGGAATAACTGCAGCCTGAAGAGGGTTGAAGCCACTCAGCAGGCTTGTAACATTAGTAGTATGCAAGCAGACTGCACTGGTGCCAGTTTCACCGAGAGAGCTTTTGGCCAGGGATCCCAAACCCAGGCCTGTTTTAGCTCCAGGAAGGCCTTTTAATTAATTAGCTGGTGAGCTGAGTCAGGTGTGTTGGGCTTTTAAGTAGCTGGGAAAGCACTAAAATGCGCGGTGCAAAAAAATTGCTCAATTTTTGAGGTTGTAATTACAGTATTGGAAATATCATGCATTTACTGAACTTAAAATTTGCATTTTAAACAGTAGATTTACTTTAAATATATTTCATCTGAAAAATCCAGTGGAATTGGTTTGGCTGCGATCAGCACTGAAAAACCTGAAAATCTGAAAAATCCAGCGGTTTAAAGATTAGAGCATCATTACTAAACTCAATGTTGCAAAATTTTGTAAACAAGACATCACTGCAAAACTAAATGTTGCAAAACATTTAATTTAGCAATGATGTCTTCATTACATAATCATTGGAAGCCGAAATCGCAATTGAAAATCAAAGTGATTAAATGAAGCACCTTGTTTAAATGAAGCACCTGAAGAGTAACATACACTGCATTAATGCAAATGGACATACAAATGGAGATGGACGTACACAAATCATTTCTAGCATTGAGCAAAAATTTACATATGTAAACTGTATTGTTTTCATATTAGCTACCGTTGCACTAAAAGTGTATAATAAGAAATATACCCCATCCTGTCACAGTTATTATGGAATTACCTAATAGAGGTTTAACACTGTGAAATCACGATATCCCAGATAGTGAAGAGTAGACTTTAAGTATGATATCTGATGCAGCTACAGCAGTAATCAGTAACCCACTCCAAGACAATCACGTCATATGCCTTACACTTCCTAATCACCCAACTCTTGTCTTGTTAGTAGATTATGCAACGATATGGATCTGGAGTCATATTGAATTTTGAATCATGCCCCTAGGATTGTGAATTGAATTTTACTGTGGGTTGAGATTCTCCTGTTTGAGCTGACCCCGTTTCATTTCCACAGATAGCTTTCACAGTTGTAAATTTATGTCGCAACAGAATGTTTGTTTGTTTGAGCTTTTTCTGTCTTCAGTCTGAAGCTACTAAGCATCGACAGCTGAGAAGCGAGCTTGTCAATTTGGCCACATTGGGTTTGTGCTTTAATAGTTAAGCCGTTAAACGAAAGACTGTTAAAAGCAATCATTTACATGGCATTTAGATGACATTTCTAATTGCAATACATGGTTTAAGACCTAAAAAATTCTTCAAATGTCTTTGCAGGTCCATCGGCATGGTCCAAAGACTATCCCATTGCTGAGGGCCCCCGCCAGTCCCCCATCGACATAATTCCCAGTGAGGCGGTTTACGATGGCGCCCTGCCGCCCATCTCCCTCAACTACGACAACTGCACTTCCATCAACATATCCAACAATGGCCACTCAGTGGTGGTGGAGTTTGATGATGCGGATGACAGATCGGGTTGGTGTCTCACAGCACGATGTGCATCTTTTTTTAGGAAACATTACAGAACTTAATGGCAGGTTTTGTCCGAGCCAGAGGATTCCCCGCCTGCTCTGTGGGTAGTTAGGGAGAGAAAAACTGCAATGTGAGGCTTATTTTCAGCCCTTAGCTGAGGTGAGATGGTTCTATTAGTGGCGAAAATCACTTCTCGCCGCTCACTGTGGGGCCTGGCTCTGGGGAGCTCAAGGGAAATGACTGGTGAAATGATTGACAGTTGCTGTTGACTCCGTGACTTGAATGCATTATCACTTTTAAAGTTGATGTACAGGCTTAGCGTAGAACTGCTTTACGTGAAGGCAAATGCTAGAAAGTATGTTTGCACTGGTCTGTCCTGCTTTTATTACAGGCAAATGCAGGTCCGCAGTTTTAGACGTCATTTCTCTGAGGTTTCTCAGTCGGTATCCTCTTACAGACCCCTTCTGATTCAGCATGGGTTCTACGTTACTCTTAAATTACCATAATGTACAGTTTTGAAGAGAGCAGTCCGTACACTGCATACCTTAGTTGACTTAAAATGACTTAAACATCCTTTTTAAAATGTTAAGAGGTCACTTTAGCCAAAATAAAAACGTAAATGTACTTACTCGCATTCTGTAGTGGCACCATGGAGGATGCTAGAGTGAGATTTTCCCCTTTCTGATGAAGTATCTTGAAAGTGGGAGGTACTTGGGGATCTAGATCCTGTTCCTCAGTTTGGCTCTTTTCTAGGCTAAAAGGGATGACATTATCTTTAGCCTCCATCCTGGCCTGAACAAAGAGAACTGCTCCTTTCTCTTTGGTTTTTATCCATCAGAGGCTGTGTAGGTAACCAAGACTGATGGAGTGTGACAGGGAGTCCCAATGGTAATATTTGCTGATGAGGCTGAGGGACGCAGCTCTGCACGACAGAATACCGTGTAACCATGAGCTTGTATCGTCTTTATTCATGCCCGACATCGTCTTAAAGGAAACCAGCACGAGCCAAATAACACGGTTCATAGCTGTTATTGACTCAGTGCACGCTCCATCAGTGGAGTAAATTATGCGCTCCCTGTAGCTGAAAGGCTTCAACACTACTTCGGGATGAGCTGTTTCCTCTTTCCAGCAGACCTTATTAAGGACCAGCCATACTCTGGTTACCATACAGAGCTGACAATTGTAGGTTGTTTTATATAAATAGGTTTATATAGTAATCACAATTCAAAAGAGTACGATCTTCATAATGGCAAGATGATTTTTAATTCCATTTATTGCATATAAGGTATGAAATAATTATCCCAAATATAAAAAGATATGTGATATATTATGTAATGTCCCATTTTCTTAAGGTTAAATGAGCTGCATGTAGAAAAGGGTACGTGGATGTGCTAACCAAAACACAGACCTGGAGCTTAAATTCTAGAAAATATTGTTGGAGTTGAAATTGCAGGCACAGTTTTGGTCTGAAAAACTGCATTTAGACACTGTCCCCAAGCCGTTCTGCCCTGCCAGCGTTTACTAATGATCTGGGCGAGTTCAGTGCCAGATTTGAGTGCGTGTTTTGAAAAAGAGGGTCATTCTTTGCCGTAAATGTCTGATTAGGAAATACCATGATGCCACCGTGATTTTGGCTGACACGGTGTAATTTCACTTCTGCCCGTGTCTGACCACATGTCTCTGTTGTAATTATTGCATTCCGTTTTCTGCGTGTGTCAGGATTCCAAGCAAACTTATAATTCTGCCTGTGAAACAAACAGCAATAAAGAGAGAACACTCTTCATTCTCTCTCTCTCACTCGTTCCTCGCTCTCTCTGTCTGACTTTACCTGTCTCTACTTCTTATTCCCCCTCTCTTTCTCTCTCTATCTCGTTCTTTTCCTCCCTCTCTAGTTCTTTTTCTCTCTCTTCACTCTCTGCCTTCATCTGTGGCTCTCTCTCTCTCTCTCTCTCTCTCTCTCTCTCTCTCTCTCTCTCTCTCTCTCTCTCTCTCTCTCTCTCT
>JBBIGA010056945.1:0-12630 GCA_037576975.1 Alestes dentex
CTCTCTCTCTCTCTCTCTCTCTCTCTCTCTCTCTCTCTCTCTCTCTCTCTCTCTCTCTCTCTCTCTCTCGCACACACGCACACACACACACACACACACACACACACACACACACACACACACACACACATCACCAGTTTCTATGACATAATAAAATTGATATTTGGCTTTGGAATAGTTTAGTCTCTTATATTCTTTGTTATCCATTTAATTGGCAAACAAGATTTACTATTACAATTTTATTTTATTTATAGGGTTTTATTTATTTATAGGGTCAATTATAATTTGCAATTTACCAATTTAAGAAACTGTCATTACAAGCCATGTGCTGAATGTGGCTCAGAGGTATTAAAATAAAACAGTTTAAGGCTAGACCAGAAGTTTTCAATATGTTCATTAAAATGCAGGCTTAGTCAGTTAATAGTCCAATACATTTTTGTAGGTCCACACTTCAGTTTCTTTCTCTATTAGCCATATAATGTCTCTTTTTATATTTATTATAGAAATGATCCAAAGTGGCATTAAAAGTATGGTCTTACATTACATGTTAAGAACCAAATATATGAGGTTTCATGACATATTTCATAAAACTCATTGGGTAATGAGCTATCTGAATTCTTAAATGGTCATTTGAATGGTTCCTTATAATTCATCTCCATGACTGGGGACCTGTGGTTTCGATATATTTTATTTTAAAACACATATTTGAAAACTAGAAGGTTCAAGGGTTCTGTTGGTGTTACTTATTCGTTTCTAGGACAAAAACTCACAGAGCTTTAGATGATTGTTTTGAAACAGTCTAAAAATCCCCCAGGGGGGTTGTCGACCTCAGAGGGTTAAAGACCTGTTCTATATAGCACCAAAATGAGCTCCACTATTGTTACCAGTCAGTTTCAGTACTACATCAAATCATTTTCTCTAAGGGTTTTTTTTTCTTCTACTTTTCCAAAACTGGTGAAGAAAAATGTATGCACACCACATTGCTGTAGAGCCAACTCCTGCCATATCATGAGTCATATCTCTTGACATTCCCTCAAAGCTCTCTGGATCCACTGAGTTTGACTACTAGCAACAGGCAGTGGCCTCAGGCGGTAAAAAGTGTGAAATGTAGAGCAACACTTCTCCACATTGGTATTAAGAGTGTCTTCAGGTTATCCATAGTATTATAGTTATGGGATGATTAAATAGGGGATTATGCATAATAAAGTTGTCTTGTCTAAGACTACATGCTATATATAACTTGACTTTGCATTAATATTAATTTGCATTAATAAAAAAACTTGCTATTTTAATTTTAAACTGAGCTAATAAGCAATGTTGAACAACTACAATAAAATCATTAAAAAGATAACATTGCTATCTTAAGAATGACCTAATTAAATAGAAATTACAATTTCTAATATAGTTTTAACTTTTAAAAAAATCTTTATTTATATACTCAGCAGTAAATAGTACAATGTCTGTGTATTCTTCGATTAAAAATACTCAAACTCTCATGCTCTCATAGAAGGGATCTCATATAAAGGTAAAAGAAGAAAAGAAGAACATGAAGAAACATAAAACATAGTGTTTTTAATTTATCATTTCATTTTTTGAAGAAATCAAGCCGAAATTGCCCCTTAAATATCATAACTGGTTGTGCAACCTTCAGTAATAGCTGCAACCAAATGCTTTTTAGAACTGAAGATCAGTCTTTCTCATCGCTGTGGAGGCAGTCTAGCCCACTCTTCTTTGCAGAAGTGTTTTAATTTAGCCCCATTAGGGCCCTTCAGATATCAACCATAACATAGACTCTTTCTAATGGTGGAATCACAAACCCTCACCTTATTTAAAGTGAGCAACTCTTAGAGTTTCTTAGATGTTCTTTTTATTTTCTTCCCACATGAGTTGTTTTGTAGAATTTTGGTTGAGTGGCCACTTCCAGGGAGATATACCACTATTCTAGGTTTTTACAATTAGGAGATAATGGCTGTCTTTGCTTCAGTGGAGTCCCAGAGCCTTAGAAATCTTCTTACCTCTTTTGAGACTGATATATTTCAAACTTTCTTTCTCTTCCCTTCCAGAATTTCTTTTCATTGTAGAACAACATCAAGTGGCCAGTTGGTCTTGGATCATTTCTTTTTATCATTCTCATTCAATTCATGAACTGATCATGAATTGATATTTCATTTTTACTCTGCTTGTCATTGTCTCAGATACACTTCTGAAGACTGTAAAACTGCACAGAAATCCACAGTTTGCATTTAAGTGTCCTTAGACTATTTACGACCAAAGATCTAAAAGAAATGTGAGGCAGGACTGCAAAATTAATTCTTCTTTGACACTAATTCAGCTTGTCACCATACACTAAATTAGTTGGCTGAACGTGAAATACATGTACCTCCAAATGTCAGCTGTGCTGCCATGACAATTTAATAACTCATGTGTGGTCATGTGAGGCTTCTCTATCATGTTCCTGCTGCGTTTAAAACTGCATTTCACCCCCCCAGAAGATCCTCTGTCGCTGTCCCGAAAATGATCTTGGCTCACCCTCGTGGCCCAACTGCCAGGCTCAATCTTTCTGTTGTTTGCGTCCTCTTAATTAGTCATGGAAGACTATCATAAGCAAGCTTTGCCCAGAATCTCGCCTCAAGTCTGGATAAAAATGCTTAAACAGCATCTGGGCCTGTCGCGTTTCCTCCCTGTGTGCTTATTTATATCATTAATATACCACATATACATATCCGTAGCACTGGCTTAAGCAGAACAGTGCTCTCTGTCTCTATATCTCATGAAATCAGATGTGTTTTGTCGCAGTTAGTGTTATCTGTGCGTTGTGGTCTTTTGAAATGATGGTCAATGTATATCTATGTTTCAGTGCAGACTAAGATTTTTTTTCATTGTTTCAGTGCAATTTACTTTTATTGCACCAAACTCTCTTAAAAATAAAGATTCCAAATAAGTTCTTTTTAGTGATGGCATAGAGAAAATGAGTTTGTGTCCTAAGGCGTTTTGAATGCATGGTCCCATTTTTGTGAACGAGATGTATGATGTTAACGAACCTTTCCAAAGTTTAAAGGGCCTAGATATAACGTAAAAGTTCTACATTATTGTATTTGTTTTCTAGACTTCTGCATAAAAGGAAGAAAAACACACACACAAAAAAAACACTTCTATATACAAGAGGAACGATCCATTAAAAGGATCCTGGTAACATTACAGTGTATGATGGACCAGGGTGTTTCTTCTACAATACTGTCATCTGTGGAATTCTAAAGCTTCTTCTAGCTGCAGCTGCCAAGAGGGAAAAAAAGTGGGATATAAAATTAGACCACCGTTCATGTGGCCTCACCGAGAGGAGACATGAACAGAGGGGAAATAATCTCTTAACCAGGTGAGAAGTTGAGTCTCAGGGGCTCCTGTTAATTGCATGTGTCTTGTAAAAGGTCCATATGTAAATGCTATTCACTCCAACTTCCCTACTTTCCGCTGCATTTCTTCTCATGACATCAGTCTTGGCCCCAAGCTAGAATTTGGATGAATTATTGAGCACTTTAGAGGAGGGAAAAAAGGGCTCGCTCCTGATTGATTGGGAAGTCTATAGGCAAAATAGAAATGAGAACCAAGCCTAGAAATATTGCCTCTCGTGCCCCGAAAAGGAAGAATCAAACAAGACACATTGCCTTCAAGCGATGAAACGGGGGATTTCTGAAGTTGTAGACAAAGTTCAGCCTTTCATATTTATGATGCAGCAGCAAAATGAAACCATTTACCATTGCTTGTCATCATTATTTAAGCTCAAATTGTTCGCAGAGGGAAGCCTGCAGAGAGGCAAGCTTAATGTCATAAATGAAAGCCCAACAAGAAAAAGAAAGCAAGCAAGGGTGCCGGATGAAAAACAAAACCACAGACCAAATCATCTTAAGCCAATTAGTGCACAGCCAGGCCATGCTTTTCATGTTCAGACACATTTACTGTTAATCTGATGAACAACTGCATTAACAGAGAATGTGACACAGCAGAACAAGTAACTGACCCTAACTGAAAAACAATAAGCAAATACATATAGAACTATAGAGCTGTAGGATGTCTCATCCTGTTTCTTTGTTTACATGAACGTAACTGAAGGAGTTGCATCTCCATCATGCTACTTCAGCCTCTGCCACTTTTTCAATGACACAGTTTCTGAATGCGTAATTAGTCTGGAAATCAAATAAGTAATACAATACAGTATGCAAAATGTGCGGGGGGGGGGGGGTCCGTTCCAAGAGTGTCATGGTCACCCAAGGCTCACTAATGCACATGAGGGGTGAAGACTAGCCTGTTTGGTCTGATCTCACAGAAGAGGTTCTGTAAAACAAAATGATGAAAATGTGAATGCTGGTGATGACGTCCAGTACCTACAATAGGCACGTGAGAATCTGGATCATGGAGCAATGGAAAAAGGTGGCCTTGTCTGAAAAACAAAAAAAACAAACATGTTTTCTTTTACATCATATGGACAGCCAGGTCACTTACCTGGGGAAGAAATTGCACCAGAGTGGGTAGAAGGCAAGCCACGGGAAGCAGTGTGAGGCTCTGGGCAATGTTCTGCTGGGAACGTTGCTTTGACACATACCACCTACCTAAACATTGTTGCAGGCCAAGTACAGCCCTTCACTGGTACGGTTTTCCCTAATGGCAGCGTCCTTTTTCAGCAGAATAACATTCCGTCCCACACTGCAAAAACTGTTCAGAAATTATTTGAGCAGCATGACAAAGGGATCAAGGTGCACACTTGGCCTCCAAACTCCCCTGATCTCAGTCCATTCGAGCATTTGTGGGAGATTTTACAGGACTTAAAGGACATATATAATGTGTGTTATGTGTCTTACTCATAGTGTATGTAGGTTCACAACATCAGAATCAACGCAATAAACAAATAAAGAACAGAGACGTTGACATTTCTGTTTCCAGCACTATGAAACCAAACCCCTTAATTTGACCCCTCACTTTAATTTTGACCTTAATTTCCCATACAGGAAATGAGTGTACAGATTAGGGCTGATTAAGGGGTAAAACTACTGAATTTTCCCTTTACTTTTTCAAATTAACCTCCTGAGGCCCAAGCTGTTTTTTTACATGCATTTTTCTTTCTTTTTTTTTTTTTTTTTTTTGATATTTGGGCTTATTGGAACCTAATTAGAATAATAAAAAAAAAACTAATACCATTTTTTGATATGATGTACTTTTAGAGAAAAATGATGTCCACATATGTGGATTCATGTTCCGAATTTCCATAAAGTCACCTTTGTGTAATAGTGTGTTAGTGTGACCATAGTGTGTTAGACTCTTCTGACACCACCAGATGGAAGGCTTAGTATCGACATACGTGTCCATAACACCTCCAATTCAGCAGTGAACATGATTGTGGATATAAGAGCTAAGTACTGACAATACCTGCTGTCCACACATGTGGACCGCTAAGGCCCAGGAGGTTAAATAATAGAATCTCCTGAATTAATCCTAAATTTAAGATTAAGGGATTTCACACTCATGCCTTAAATCTAATTTGACGGTAAAATGAAGGGGTCGGTTTTACAAATTAACGGCCACTTAATTCAAATGAAGGGGTTTGGTGTATTTTCAAGGGTAAATAAAGGTAGGGTTAAGCACATGCTAAGTACATTGTGTTTCGTAGCGCAGTTGATAACATTATTTATTTATTAGGTTGTATGTAGTCCATATAAAACATTAGGAACTTTTAGTCTGGAATGTATTTTGCTCAGTGTGAATTCATAATTTTGGCAACTCTATGTCTGAGGCCTGAACTGCATACACAGTGGGCTTGCAGCCAGCTGGCCTTCAGAACAAATTTTGAGTTCTCTTTCCCTGAGACTGAGACCAAGTAAAAAGACTTCAGACATCATAGTATTTTCAGCCATCCATGGCTAAGGCTGCATAAATAAGGAGAGGGCCGAGAGACATTAGGAGGATTTAGAGGGTTTGCCAGCAGGTCAGACCTGTTTAAAAACTAATACTTCATTTCAGCACCTGCAGGCCCAGTGAATAGGTCCTGTTCCTGCATCCATCACTGCCAGCGCATACCTTTAGGAGGAGGAAAGAAGGAAGGAAGCATGGAGCAGAGATCCACGCATCTATACTCGCCGTGCTGATAAAGCTGACAAAGGCTCATCTATAGTCATCCTCCAACCCCCCCCTCGAAAAAACAACAAAAGCAGTTGTATAACAGTCTCCAGTTGTCGAGAGAGCGGGGTCAAACCATTTGTACTGTGTGTACATAGCAGTGACAAGACTCTGCATGCACACTGCAGTCACGACTCAGCCAGCCCTCTCTGCTAGTGCTGAACTTAACTTTATATGTAAAGTTTTTGTGTTCAAATGAACGGTACGATGGTGCCAATGAAATCGCACACCATGCCCAAGGCACAAGAAGGTAAATAACATGATATAGCCTGAAATGATATCCCTTACAATAGGATATTTATTTATAAACACCCAAATGACCAGTTTACCATGTTATTAACACTCAGAACTCAATCCCTGCAATCCCCTTTTTTGTGGGCTATATTCTCTGCTTCCTAATTGGAAGGAATTTGACTTACACATTTGATACACATCCTACAGCAATCAGCAAAGTTGCAGTTTTAACTGTTTTACAGAGACAGAGCAAGTCATCAGCAAGTCCAAACAGCAGCCCAAAACTGGAACCTTCTCTAGTTGTTAAATCACTCTTGTGCGGTCTGCCCTCATTAATAAAGTAAATCAGTCTCATTACTTTATAAATCAGTCTCATTAATTTAGCAATTGAATTCTGATGGTTGTTTAACATTAAATGAAACATGTATTAACACTGTATTCCAAAACACACATACAGCAATCAGAGAACATCAGTGCATTTACAGTTTACATTTATTTATCAGTGCATTACAGTACAGAAAGTGAAAAAGTGAAAGAGCGATTGAGCGATTGATGGAGTGACTGAGCATGGGCCGTGCATGGTTGTGTGCATGTGTCCATGTGTGCACCCACGGGAATGTGAGAGAGCGAGAGAGGGAGCGAGAACAAGGGAGAAGTAAAAGTTTTCCTTTCCTGTTACATGGTCGACGGGCAGGTAAAAATGGTGAGTTTGAACGGTAAAACTGGCAATCATGGGATTTCTCCATGAATGCAGAAGGAATGCATGGAATGTGATACATTGTTCTCTGAAGACAAAGGAAAATGTGGCGTTGATTTGTCAACATGGCATTGCAGTGAACTACTCTGTATGTTAAGGAGTTTTGAGATAGTCTGAGTGTAAAATAGCGCTGAGAATGAATTTAACCTGATGATAAATCTATGGGTGTTTAGCTTTAAATATATACAATTTAGTCATTCTCAAGAGAGCTGAGATAGTACTATGATGTCAGTAAAAGATCACATGCAAAGCTATATATCACTGCACACAAAAATCACAGAATTTGTTTCTTAAGGCAGGCTGTGCTATGCTATGCTCACAAATAAAAGTTCAACCTCACATGATTAGATATTTTTGGCAAATTCCTAAAGTTCAATTGGTCACAAAGTTTCTGTGGAAGTTTGGTGGGAAAATTTGGAGTGGAGATATTGGTTTAATCTGGTCCAGGGTTGAAATTGAATGCAGTTTCTTAATGAAGGACATAGTCATTTTGACAAAGACTGCAGAAATGCCTGTTGCGAGCTTGACTTTGTTGATGGATATTGCAATGCTGATCAGACGTCTAAACTAAACTTTAGGTAAGGTACTAAAACAAAGAAGGTGAGTTGGTTTGTCTTCCAGACAAAAGATGGTGGCCTCCCCTCAGCACATCCCCATTGGAGGTAGACACAGGAGAGAGACATGTGGGGGTTGGTGCCCTGCTTTTATAACTTTTTAGGGATGAAACCTTTCAAAACTTATCTGAACTTCCCTCTTCTCCACCTAACACAGTGCATAAACACTGCATATACATCTTCTCTGCTTTAAATAAGCAATTCAAGCAACGCAGACTTTAATTATGTCTGTAAATACCCTTCTATTTATTGCACTGCACATTCTCTGTCCTACTGCTGCTATATTGGCACAGTTACATTTATTGCTGTCTGCTTCTGCTCTGCATTTTTGTGCATGTACCTCATTTCGTTTCATGGTGTACTATGTGTATATGGTTGAAATGACAATAAACCTAATTGACTTGACTTGGGTACCTACACTGTTTATATATTTTCCATAAACATCACTATGTATGTTGTCTGAAACTTCATTTAGCGTCTCTGAACTTGTGTAGCAATTGATTATAAGTTTTTTATTATCACTTTTATTGTTATTATTATTTCTAAAACGTATGAAACGTTTTGATTCTGTAGCGAACTTAGCCAAAGGTAATCCTGAACATGGTTTAACTTGTAAAGGCATGTGTGTAGCTAAATTGATACATCTTGAAATTATTATTACCTAATAGTAATGTTCAAAATTGATTATACCTAATGCAGACATTCTGGACCTTAACTGAACTGTAGTTGTAATGGATTAGCCAGCTGGTGACACCTACTGTCATACCTAGTAGTGATTTTCGTATCCCTAACTGGATTCAGAGTGCAAAGCTGAAAAGGCTGACATTGTATCAAAAACATGCTTCCTTTGAAGTGTTTCAAACAAGATGCTGCATTGTCTTTGTCACACAGCAAAACATATCTGTAAGCAGAGAAAAGGAGTTCCATCATGCATCAAAAACCAGCTTTGGGTGCAATGGATTCTGAAGTAGAGGTACATGGAAAAAATTAATGAGTGTGCAAAGGCAATAAGAATATATATCAGGGCAGAAGGTGATTGTCAGTGTGTATTCATTCAGTGTTTATAAGTCCAGATTGGAAAAATCGAATTTACCGTAGTGCTACCTCTGCAAATTAATGACATTAACCCAAAACCTTTTCTACCATGTTATAGCTACCATGTTATAATGAACAACTGCAGCAATTAAGTTATAACATTGCAAAGCTGTCACCTGAAAGGATATTGAGAAATGGAAATACGGTCTCTGTTTCCACTTCTCTTGTGTGGAGTCTTTTCTTCTCCTTTCAGTGACTGGAGAAGGTGAGTGGGTGCAGGCGCCTCTCTAGATCAGATTTCTCCAACTTTGGCCTGCTGTGAAATGCTTGGCCATGTGATGGCTACCTACCAACAACTTGCTGAAGTTCACTCCGAGACTGGGATTTCAGCACCACGGATAGCAGCAGGCCGTCCCAGAATGGTGAGATCTTGCGTTTCCAGGCTTACTGATACATTCTATCATAGTATGTAGCTTATATACTTGGATGCCTGCCTTTGGGATTTAACACGAAATTGAAATTCAGCTGTTCAAACAATTTCTTTCCGTTCAACATGTGAGATTAATAAAGAGACAAACGATAGGGAAGGGAGGTGTGCGTGGAATGTGTGCTTGCACTTTCAGCTCTTTTCTGGGAAAGATGCCCTAACGCATTACCCATATAAATCAAGCAGATCAATGTCAAATTACTCCCCTATTCATGTCCTATTTCAAACAAGGCTTCTCTGAGGCTGGCTTTACATTGTGAAATGTTCACACAGCATCAATTACGTGACACTAATATGCGTCTGAAAGGGAAGCCTGAGGCAAACACACACAAAGCACAATAGTGAACTGACACTCCCAGGTTGGAGGGGTGAATACTCAAGAAACAAAGTCGCAAGGGATACAGAAATTAAAGGTGAAAATGAAAGACTGCTTGAACAATCCAGTGGTCCACAGCGTGAGTGTGGACGTGATAGGACACTGGGAGGCTGAGGAGGTCAATGACAGAGGGCCGAGAGACTGTGGATCATGGCCCATTCAATTTAAAACTTGTCTGATACTCAGCTTCTACTACTTCTAAATAGTCTTAAAATTTCAAGAGATAGTGGTACCCCTTGCCATTGCAAATGTAATACAACTAAAATGGTATATGAAAAATAATGCACTCAATACAAATGACAGTCTAAGAATGGTTCATAGCTTGGGCATACAGTTGTAGGGGGAAAAAAATTGTATGTTAATTTGTATATTGATTATTTAGAACAAAACCTTTACACTCTAAATTTCACACTTCTCATCTCGGTTACAAGAAGTGCTCTTCAGAGAAGCAATCACTGAAATGTTCCTTTTCTTCTGTGGCATCACTACAAAGGACAATTGTCATATTAAGTGTGTAACTATTATACTTACTAACTCTTGGAGTGATCAAGTGTAGTTGCACACTATTTTCATTACTTTTGATTATCTTTCACCTAAATTATCTTCCTTGCCTGTAACGTTTCCCCAAAAAGCTAAGCTCAAAGAAGTTCTCATTTGTTGGCATCCGAGGTTCCAGGCAAACTAACAGTGGCACTCTCCTGGGCCCCACTCTCCACTGAGCATGGCACTGGCCCAGAACACTTTAAAGGAGTTTGCTTACAAATTAGCATGGCAGCGAGCCAAAGAACATTATGCCACATTGCTACTGTGGAAGCTGCAATGAGCTGAAGTGAACCAAAGATAACTTCACATCACTATGATGTCAATCAGTTTGGGTTGTTTAGATCGTACTAGAGCAGAAAATGCACTCTGCTAAGCGGTAGATAAGTTAAATGTAGAAGTGGGGATGTGACGCATAGTGCAAGTAGGAGTTTCATTCTGGAGAGTATATATGAGTCATGTATGAAAACTTAAGTCTGAAAGGCCTAATCAACTCTATACTGCTGAAACGCTTGTCATACCTCCACCCAAGCGCCGGCTAATCCATGACTCATCTAGTTCCAGCAAGTGCCATGCTTGCAGGAATGCAAATGTGACTGTTCCTTACAAATGTGACTGTACTGTCTGGATTAAAACACTGTTGTTTCCCAACTTAACAAAAAAAAATATTCAAATGTGTGAATGAAAATGGAAAAAAAAAACTTTAAAAAAACCTCCCTAGTCCTGTACCACGGCCCTGCGTGTGGTGCTTTCCCTTCTTATGGAGCTTCGATACTGTACATTCTTATGTAGGAGATTTTTTTTTTTACTGTTTCTTTTGTAGAGGTGCTGGTTTTATCATCACTATTAGAATACTGACTGCCCACACAATTTTATAGAAGAGAATCAAATCTGCTTACAATGTAATAAAAAAAAAATAAAAAAAAATAAATAACTTTTGACCAGTTTCATTCGTCCATTCATGATGGAATGCTTAGGAAAGGGCTGCCGGCTTTTTCGATGTATGTCAAATAAATAAATAAAAAAATAAATAAATAAATAAAAATACATTACAGCAATTGAGACGCAAGTTGTTGCAAAGGTGTAGATATTTAGAATCCCTGCGGCCCAAAGAACCAATTGACTGCATAAGAACCTTTTCGGTTGTATAAAGGTTCCACTGATGTTATAACTCTATTACTCTCTTAAAAGTAAAGGTGCCACAAAGGGTTCTTTGAGCAATGTTGCCCTAAAACACTATGGCAGAAAAAAATGATGCGTGAGAGTTAAAAAAAAAACAAAAAAAAAAATTGTTATTCACTTTATGGTTCTTCCCAGAATCTCAACATTATGTAGAGGTTATTTAAAATCACATTCACACATGCCTTATTTTCACAAATGAATCTGAATAATCTATAATGAGAGAATAATCTACTGAAATGCTTTTTTAGGTGGTCAAAACTGATTGTCCTAGTATTATACTAAGTGTACTTGGTTCGAATTTTTAAGAGTGTACAGAGAACATCCTTACTGATTGGTGGACCCTGTCTTAGCATTCCTGACCCGTTCCATTATTTCCATTGCATCACTCCGTCTTCTGTGGCAATTAGAAAACATGAAAATCAAGGCATAGGTTAGTCGATGAAAACGTCCGCTGGCACATTCCTTCCATATTGACAGTTCAAAGCAATAAGAACTCCTCATTGACTGAAAAGGCTTCAATATGCCACAGTTTTATACATTACTCTTGTAAAGATCACAGAACCCACACCTTATTTGCTAAATCTTTGTAAACCAAACAAGATCATTACTCTTCCTGTCCTCGCTATCGTAACAAAAGACTTAGCCATTTCCCAATGGGCAACAACAAACAAAGATGTCCCAAGTGCTTATTGCTCCAGAATGAAGAATGACATAAAATCGTTTGAATCACGAACAAAAGAAGTGTCGAGTATCTTTTTCTCAATCCACCCCAGACAGTGCAAGCACATGCACTCTGCTAATTAATCATATATAAGCAGAAAATGAAAGGGACTGTTCAGGCAAGGCTAAATGAACAAATCAAACCCTGCAGGAAACTCCTTTTTTTTTTTTAGCTCAGAAAGCAGAGTAAAAGAAGAACAAGTTTCAGAGGTACGGACAACGTTGCCGTCAAAGCCGTACACGGCATGGAGAATTGGTATGTATGGTTTGTTCTGGTGTAATCAATGGAAACCTTTTTGTGATATATGTGAAATGGACAAGTCCTTTCTGCTTGTTTTTATGAGTTCTGGGGAAAAAAAGAATATATAATTTGGAAAAAAAAAAAACCCAAAAAAACAAACAAAAACAACAACAACAAAAAAAAAAAAAATATATATATATATATATATATAATTACATTAAAATAAAATACAATGAATTTCTTAAATTTTGTAAATTATATATATATATATATATACAT
>JBBIGA010056955.1:0-12630 GCA_037576975.1 Alestes dentex
GAGAGAAAGAGAGAGAGAGAGAGAGAGAGAGAGAGAGAGAGAGAGAGAGAGAGAGAGTTAGGGCCTCATTGCACTGCACTAGCTTGTGAGCGTTTTTTCCCCAAGAGCAATATTCTCATTGTCCCCACATCACTGCACACTGATGGAGCTGTGGACGGAGCAGTTAGCCGCACTTTTATTATCCATCTCTTCTCTTCTGCTCATTGTCTGTTCTCTTTTTTGTGTCCCTTCTCTTCCTTTCTTTCTCAAATCCTCTTTTCTGTTTTCTTCTTTTCTTTTCTCCCCTCCTCTCTTTTGCTCATCTGTTCTCTTTTTGTGTCTCCTTTCTTTCTCTCATGCACTCTTCTCTTCTCTTCTCTTCTCTTCTCCTCTCCTCTTCCCTTGTCTTCTGTTCTCCGCTCTTCTCTTCTCTTCTCCTCTTCTCCTTTCCTCCTCTCTTCTCTTCTCTCTTCTCCTCTCCTCTCTTTTCCTCTCCTCTTCTCTTCTTTTTTCTTTTCTTCTTGACCCAGTTCACATTTTGAGTATGTTTTCAGCAGTGCAAGTGTTAAGTGTCTCCTCAAGAGAGGAGTGCGGTAGACAGAGAGAGAAGGATGAGTTGCCTACAGAATTATGAATTGAAGAGTTTAGGAGTCGAGGGCAGTGTCAGTGCCCGTCTGCCCACCACCCGCTGCAGCTGTGCTCTAGCCCCGAGCTCTGCACTGGGTCAGACTGCATCACGGGCTGCTTCATCAGATCTTCCATCTGTGGGCTCTAAACATACACACTTAACACTCCACTTACGCTATGTTCCAAATGGTCTTCTAATCACCAGATCATTTCTTTCGGATCTGTTTAGTATTCCAATTGCCTCTCTATTCAGTTTTCCAATTACTCTTCTTAGAGACGTAGCGTGCGGTTCTTTAAACCAAAGGACACTGTGCCTTATGGGTATTCCATGTTTGTATACTGTCTGTTGTAGTATGATTATAACTCTCTCAAAATTCCCCACTGTTTTTGTACACAAAACTGTCATTAGATTGTTTACTTTCTCATGAATTAAGCATAGTTTTGAACATGGCCAAAGATAAGAGGTCATTGTGAGTATGTTTGTGTGTGTGTGCGTGTGTGTGTATGTAGACACATTCAAAATCAGAAAACTTTGCTCACCATTACCTGCTGTGGAATTTTTCACTCCACTAGCTGGATACTTGACAAAGAAAGTAGAAAGATAAAGAGATGGAGAGTTTGGGCTAGGAGGGACACCATGTCTATGGTGGGTGAAGCTGTTTGAGGAGGACGAGGAGGACGAGGAGGACGAAGGCTTGGAGTTCTCATGCAGAGCTGCAGCCCAATGGCTTGTCATTAGCTCCCCACAAAGCCAGTGTGGGACAGGGGCAGGGCTCGCCCCCTCAGCGTAAACACGGGGCCTCCTGCTGCAGCTTTATTTGTGCTCCAGTGGCTCTCATCAAAGGCCTGGGACATTACAGCAGGGCATGGGGCTCGCTTTGTACTGCACGCAGTTAAAATGCCTGGAAGAACACAGGTCAGGATGGAGGAGCGAGGGGGCTAGTGTAGACAGACATATGCCCACAAACACACAACTGTGTAACAAGTCTATTGAGGATGACTGCATTTTTCAGCTCTGTATATGTGTAAATAGGCCTGCACAACATGTCTGTCTCTGCAATACTGATATCACAGAAGGCTGCAATATGCAAATTAGCCTCTAACCAATCATATGTCACATGTTTCTGATTGGATGACCATCACAGCTCTGGATGAGTTATTGCATGCTCTGATAAATCGAGGTGTTCATGTAATCCAGTAAAAGTCAAATTATTAAAAAAATATTATCTCTTTTCTGATTGGCTGCCCTGAATTGGGCTGAAACACTCCTTAGAACTTCAGCTTGAAAAGGCAGGGCTAAACTGCTGTAGGCTCAAGAGAGTGTCGCATGAAAATATGTGGGTTTGTGACATTACAAAAACTGATATGAGCTTTTTCTCCATGGACTGTGTGGATAAGGCAGTGAATATTGACATATATTGAGCCTTTTTAATTCCAGAAAAGTGATGAAACGGGCCTATTAATATCATGATTGCAACATATAGAAGCATAATCTCAATACTACTATTCTGTCCATATTGTGCAGCCCTATGTGTAAATGTACAGTTTCTGCAGTAACTAGAAGGTACAAACAGTAAAGTGGTCCCCCTGTTTTAGCCCCCTGTTCCAGGGCTAAAGTCAGTGGTCACTTTTTTACTGACCATTATTATGTTTTACTGTCCTTTGCTGAGGAGCACACATAAAAGGAAACGAAGTCTGCTCTTAGCTTACAAATGGAAACCAAATGTTATCGCAAGTAATGTTTATGTCACCTAATGACTACCTGTTTTCATAAGGATGGCAACATAGTTTATACAAGTAGATGTAAAATATAATGATATAATGCTTGATGCTATTATAGTAGTATGTATTTAAATGATGCTTTGTATGTATACAGTATAACCAATGATATACTCTCTCTCACACATACACACACACACACACAGCAGTCTCAGCCTCTGGCTTACCTTTGATCGCAGGGTGCAGGGCTAATGTGGTCTCCAGGAAGACACACTCATTTCAGTCTTATTAATGGGTGCTGGGGACAGACCTGAGTGTTGTGTTGCCAGAAGCAAAGGCTGCATTTGTGTGTGTGTGTGTGTGTGTATGTGTGTGTGTGTATGTGTATGTGTGTGAATGTATTTGTGTATGTAAGCTTGCACATATGTTTCTTTAAACATTCAAACACTCCTCCAACCAGGATAAGAAAGAAAGCAGGTGCAGAGAGAGCAAAAGAAGTTAAAAGAGAGAGAGAAAAGAGAGAGATGAGGCTGGATGAGGGACGTATAGATAGGCAATATAAGAGTGTTGCGGATGAGTGTATGTGGCACTGAAGCGTGCAGCACGTAAATTGGTTTTGTGAGAGAGACAGAGAGAGAGAGAGAGAGAAAGAGAGAGAGAGAGAGAGAGAAAGAGAGAGAGAGAGAGAGAGAGATCAAGAGATGCAGAGTAAACGAAGCCCTGCCTCTAGAAGACGAGAAGGAAAGAAAAAGCAGCTGAAAAAGAGATGAAGAAATCCATACTATGCTAGAAATCCATGATAAGTCAAGACGAGCAGGAGTCAAGAAACATTAATTTTATTGTGTCTTGATGGCACTATTCCGAATTTGTGTAACAAGAGAAACATACTTTTTTCTCAACTTTAAATGTATTATTGCTAAGTGTAATTGCCACGTTCTCCAGTTTTATGTGCGGTTAGGTTAACCGTCAAAGCACTGTGATTGCAGATATTAAAAGAGGCTGCTTTCATTTTCCACTTTAAATACGTTCCACACTGCAGACGTTTAAACCACTTGTCAACTTTTGAAAATGGGCCTCGCTCCCTTGAGTTGCATCTCTATGCCAGTGACTTAAGTCAAGTGTGAGTTACTATAATCAATATCAATCCATTAAAAGGTTACTGGCTCATTACTGGCTCCTGAGCTGATACTTCAGTTAAAATTTCTTGAATGTTACTTTAGGACCTTGAGTGACAACACAAAGCACAACCCAATAAAACAAGGTGTGTATGTGTGTGTGTGTGTGTTCGTGTGTGTCAGGTTGTTGATTGGCATGCTGTTCCACCCAGCCCAATCATGGCAATAATGCCGAGCATGTGTTTGAGAGCTGCTAGAGCGGCTCTGTGCTGGATTATGGATGGGGGGGTCTGTCTGACTCCAGAACTCCAACAGACCCCCAAAAACCAGCAGCCTGTCCCTCACATGCCACGTGGAGCTAGACACACACACTGCAGACACATGTTCACTCACACACGTGTGGAGTTAATTAGCCACTGATTACACCAACTGTGCATTTTGGGGGGAGAGGACCATCTCTCTCTCTCTTTCTCTCACCCCGTCTCCTGTGCTGAAGCTGTTGTTGGGCTGCCAGTTCCGATCTGGGTCAGTCAGTAGCTGCCCACTCTAAAGCCCTTAACCATTTGCAAGCTAAGGAAGGATTAGACTCTCACAAACTCAACTGTGGACTGCGCTGTGCCATAAGGCTCCTTATCCAAAGCCCCACACCCACTGAAGAGAACATTAAATTGGTCAGTGCCACACTGCCCACATTAAACTCACACACTGCCCAGCTATGAAAGCGGAGAAAGATCGACTTCAGTCAAAATGCCATAAAAAATACAGCTTCCAATCCCAGACCAAAAATAAAAGTGAGCAGAGCGGGCACTTTCAAAGCACAGCTGCATGGATGCTCTAGAAAGTCAGCTGTGTGTGTGTGTGTGTGTGTGTGTGTGTGTGTGTGTGTGTAGCTGAAAAGGCACAGATGTGGCTGCTTTGGCACCCACATCACACCCTGTCACACAACCCAGCTGAGCACACTCAGAAATACTTAAGTTAAAGCCTATATACTGCATTCACACACACACACACACACACACACACACACACACACACAAAGTTGAAAGAGTGAAACAATATGTAAACCTGAACTCATTTGAAAGATGGAGATTTCTGATGCTCACAAATGGTTTCTGACATACTGTTACCTAAAAAAACTGGATAAGTCAACAAAGTTTGGGGGAAAAAGTGTGATGAAGTAGGCATGTCATTCCACACAGTTAACATAAGCGTAAGTAAAAAAAGAAAGCAAAACTAAAGAAGCAAATTTCTTGTCTCGGAACTATAACTTTAAACAGGAAATGTCCAAGCGCGGCCTTTTCCAGATTGAAGGTGTACACATACAGTGAAAATGTGCTAGACACTTCCTGTTATTGGATTTTAGGAGTCACAAAAGACAGATGTCGACACTAGTGATGCGTACAATGGAGGTAATAAAGCCATTCAGCTGTGGGTGAACAATAGACGCCCGAATGCCAACTGGACACAGACCTCCTACCTGCGCCCCCTGTCCTCATTCGAAACCACTGAGAGAAGACAGCTTGCTCCACAGATGGCCATTGTGTGAGAGATGGGGGTCAAGAGTTGATTCTTATGCATTTGAAATCAAATGCCTTTAAGGTCAGCTTCACTATGTCCAACTTACCTTAATTTAAACAGCCAGGTAATAAATATATTCCAACGATTTGGGATTATTCTGTATTTTGTATGTAGGAAATGTAAGATGAAGTAATTGTGCCACTGATGACACACTGTGCATATATTACATCCTTGAGAGTAAAATGTTGTTTTTTTTTTTTTTCATTTTTTAGACCAATGGACAGCTATTTTATAAACTTGTATGTATCTCCCTACACCTTGAGCCCAAATTAATCCCCAAGACGCTATGAAAATTGTTTCAATCTTAATCCTGTTTTCAGAATGAGCATTTAAGATTCCATTGTGTCATCGATAATTTATGACACTAATATCAATAGTAGTATCTCCAGCTGTTCCTCGGGGGGTTGTGTTGACTTTCCGGAATCTTTATTATTGACGCTGGTGAATATATGGCGGCTTCAGCTTCGTTACACTGACACTGACATTCAACTATACATACACGTTCCTGAATATTCTGCTCCTTGCACATGGTGCATATTATAGAACAGAATAGATACAACAGACAGAATTCAAACTATACATGAAGCATCCCAATAATAACAGTAGCAACAAACAGTAACTGAAAAAATGCAAGATGCGTACAGCATTGTTCTGCATTGTACTCTCCCATCGTAACCTGCAGCACGGGTTTAGTTTGCCAGTATCAAACGTTGTTGGAATGCTGCTGTTCTCTGCAGTGGCATGTGTCAGGGTGTCAGCTGGAGTCACTGTAGTATAGTGGGGGTCCTCTGACTTTGGAAGGGGAGTTGCAGTCTGTTCCATCAGTGACCCTCTTGGACATGGAAAGGCCTCGTGATTGTGACTTGTGGCCAGCTGTCACTATTCAGACAGTCAGTCTTCTGCTACCCCCCAACACGGCACCACAGAGTGTTGACTTCTGTTCATGACATCATTATTGTAGCCCCCCCAAAAGAATGTTGTCACAGCTGATCTCCTCCACACACACAGACACACACACACACACACACACACACACACTCCTTCAATGACCAAAACGCTTTTAGTTAAATTGATAAATGGGGTGGGTCAGTGAGACATATGTGTGCCCCATCTTCATTGATAATTCACATTATTGATTGCCATTTCTTTGGGGTGGCCCTTTAGCAGGTCTCAGTGGGCTGTTGAAGGGGCCGTGAGGGCTTTGGGCAGAAGTGTGTCATCTGAGCAGGCCAGCAGGTTTAACTACACTAAATGACCACAGAGTGGATAAGGTGGCTTTTAATCTGTAAAGATTCTTGGAGGGGGAGGGGTCTCGTAGATAAGTGAAGGGCTCAACTGATGATTATCTGCATTTCTCTACTAACTGTGTTCAGTTTTGTGTGTGTTTGCAGTGCTGTGGTAGGGTTGCACAGTATTAGTCAGTATGATGATATCTGCCTTCTTAGTACTGATTTAACAGTTCTGTAATTTTTTTTAAAAGGTCTCTGATTTGAGGTATGCGGTATAAAAAATGAGCCTCATAGCAAGGTCTGTCCAGATACGTTGCAAAGATTATCACCATCACAGCATGTTCCAGGATAATTGCAATATGGTATTGTGCCCAACATACTCACAAACACACAAAGGGAGTGAACAATATGGATAAAATACCATATTGCAGTTATACTGTGACATGTTGTGATTCTGATATCCTTTCCAATTTGTGGAGACTGATATAAACGGCTGTTCACCTGTTTTCTGTCATAAGTGTAGAAAATCTTGGTCCAGTGTAAGCATGACAGAGCTTAATAAAGCATTCTGGCTTTACTTCAGTAGGTCTGTGCATATACAGTAAATAAAGCAGGACATACTCCATGTGGGTGTAATGTCAGACACCTGCAGAAGAGTTGTAATGTGTGTGAAAGTGGGTACAGCACCATGGAGAATGTCCCCATTACCCACAGCCATGAGAGAGAGAGAGAAATGAAATGAAAGGAAGGAGGGTGGTCTTAAATAACTGTGCAGTTTTGGTCGATGACATGATTGCAAAAAGCGAAAGAATCAGTCATTTGATTTCTCATGGCAGTTTTAAGGAAGCGACAGAAGAGGTACAGGAAAGATACACGTGAGAACGTGAATGTGAGGCTAGAGGATAGGCAGGCAGCAGTGAGGAGTTTGAGTGGAATTAGCCGTGGCACATTGTCAGATTTGTTTAATGGGTAACGACTTAATTGGCTGTTTAGCAGGGCTATCACATAACCAGTGACAGGCTATCTGAGAGAAAGAGCAAATATTATTAGAAGACCAGAGAGGCTTTAATTAGTCATTCAGGCCAATTCCAAACACTCGGACTGAAAGGTTGAAGTTCAGGGGTGCCCACTCTTTCTCATCCTGTGTGTATGTGAGTGTTTGTTGAAGTGTAGGCTGACAGCCAGTACATGGATGAGTATTTATCCAGCACCATTCCCTGAATCGCTGAAGCAAGCGTTGTGTTTGTGTGTCAGTTGGGGGATGGGGGGTTGAACAAGAGCCTACTCCTACACGAATGAAGCAGGACAAGCCTAGAGCTCACTTCAGTCCACCACAAAGATCATTTTCACATGTTAAATGATTACCAGTAGTAAACAAACTGAAAAACAAAATTGATGGAATATAGTTGATCATTTTTCTATACAGGTGAAGCCAGTCTTAACATTCCAGAATTGTTCTGTGTGTCCCTGTCAGTACATTCCAAAATATAAGTAGAGTTTATTGGGATATATTTTCAGTATTAGGTTTCTATGTATGAGTGTGTAGCTGGGGTGGGCAATATGATGATATTTTACTGTTACGGTGATAAATTACATCACATTATGCTTTTCTGTGCATTTCATCAATATTTAAAGACCATAAATGTCTTCAAAGAGCATAGTAAATGCACATGTACAATCAATTAGTCATGTTCATTTTCATTTAGTGTAGTTTAACTTGATATTTAAATTAAAAAAACACGTTTTCCTTGTTGCAACTTCAAATTCAATAAAATACAAGGACATTTACTGTGGAGTGAGAAAATATCTTCAGTATTTTGCCATGTCTCTTAATGTGTATTGTTGGAGTGGCTGACAATGGTCTTACATCTTTGACTCAACTGGGATGAGTCTGACCTTTTCAGAGTCACTGTTTGTGTGTGTGTGTGTGTGTGTGTGTTTGTGTATGTGTGTGTGGTTGTGTGTGTGTATGTATATGTATATGCATGTGTGTGTTGGTTGAGGGGGGGTGGAGACATGGATATTTATCAGTGCATAGTTTCTGTGGTGAAACTTTTGTTCTCTAATGTTATCCCCTCTGTGGACTGTGCTAAGTATAGCAATGATATGTGATTACTTGTGAGGATCAATGTACAGAAACACTCAGAAGCATACATTCACACACACACCTACACACACACATACATGGAACGGTCCCACCATTAACAAGACATAAATAACAGATCAGATTAATAACATACACTGAACACGTGACACATTAAATGGTTCAATTCAAATGTGCACATCATTTCACATAAATAAAATCTATTACGTCAACACAGATGTATCTTTCTGTCTTTCCCTTGGCTGTTACTGTGTTGATGTAGTAGATTTTATTCCTGTGGAAAAGATGTTCACATTTGAATAACATGTTTGAATAAAAAGTTTCTAGGCTAAATGTTTAAATACAGTCAAACTTGCAAGAGGAGCGATATATGAGAAAAGAATTTACCACAACATTGTAGCTTACAGTCATTAAGAGATGAGATAATGGGTCTGTTTTGACTTTGTGTCTCATGTGTGGATGAGCAGTAGATATCCGTGTGTTGTGAGAACGGTATTATGAGTGTGCTCTGTAGTAAAAATACGACTGCAGGTTTGTTTTTGTTTCCCAGGCTTTGGAAGGTTGACTCAGTCCTGAGAGCGAAAGGCAGAGAGTAAATAGGCAGACAATAGGACAGAATCTCTTCCCACGGTCACTCTTGAGGACCCCCGCGTTTGTGTTGGAAGTGATATGGCGGGATGCTAATATGGCGGGAAGGATGCTACAGTAGAATTTAGGGTCACTTATTAAATCCAAGGGAGCGAATAGCATTATTTTATACAGAGACTGCATCTTTAACCCCTTTTTCCTCTTTCTCCCTGTCCCAGGTGGTGGTGCCCACAAGGGTTGGTCAGGTTTATGTATACGACACAGGGAAGTCGGAGCAGGATGAATATGATGTCCCCCGACATCTGCCCCCCTCCCAGGACATCTACGACGTGCCACCAACCCGTGCCCAATACAACCAACAGGTACGGAGTTACCCACCTATAAAACAACATTATTACCATGCAAACCTATCCATGCATCATAAACAATATCATTCAGATGAGCCATAATGAACATTGTAGATGCAGTGTTCTTGAAAATCTTGAAAATTTTCAGTGCACACCAACAGTCCTAAGCTTGGGCGTAAGATTTTTCCCTATAAAAACGAGTTATACTTATATAAGTGGGGTATTTCGATTCCTTAAATAGATCCTATTTGTTCATTTCTGAAGAAGTTTCATGAGCTCCTTTCCCAACACATTGGTAGTTGTGCTACATGTGTTGAGCATTTGTTGTCAAAACTTTTGCTGGTACAGTAACTTCAACTAAAAGTATGTATTTATCCATACAGGAGCTCAGCTCCCTAATAACTGACACCATGCTTTGCCAGTACAGAGTACAGTACAGTACAGTACAGTACAGATCTACTAACTGATATTCCGCTTAATCACAGCTAGAGGTACACTCGGTTTCTGAGCCATGGATGGAAACAGAACAGCGCTGCACTTACAGTACAGGTGCCTTGGCTGGTTGAGCTACTCAGAAACTCCTGAATTCTAAACTTTAGAGCTGAGCTGCTTTAGCAGCTTAAACCCAGGCTATGGGAAAGTGGTAGAGATCCATAATGGAGTCCAGCTGACTGCACTTCACTAAGGGTCTAGTGCACCTTCTGGATTGCTGTATTCAACTTTCCTGTGCAGAAAGAGTCTCAGATGTCAATCTGTGTGCTTGGTGTATGTGCATGGGTGTGTGTTTGATGATAGATCTTTCCCTCTGTTAGCTCAGATGCTCTGCTAGGCTGGTCCTCCGTCTGTGAAGTGTTTCCGCTCTCATTAATTTTTGATGTGCTGGGAATATTAAATCCATGCTATCTGACCGTCTGGTTCTTGTTATTCCTCTCTCTCTCTCTCTCTCTCTCTCTCTCTCTCTCTCTCTCGCTCTCTCTCTTTTCTCAGTCTGTGTTGTTAAGCTCGTGTGGGCTCGGAGATTGCACATCTATTTTTGGCAGATATTTTAGTGTCTGGAGGCGTCTGGAAAAGAAGGTCGACTTTGTGCGAGTGTTTGTGCGTGCACGTTTCTGAGTTTCCTCACAGTGGCAAAATGTCCTGGGACCGCTGTGTGTGTGTGTGTGTGTGTGAGTGTGTGTGTGTGTGAGTGGATGTGCATGTGCTAATGTTTGAAGGTGAAATGGCTGTTAGCAAGATCAGCTCTCCATAATGCAGCACACACACACGCACACGCACACACACACACACACACACACACACACACAAACACAAACACACACCCACACACCCACCCTAAAGCAGAGAGAAGTAGGCAGAGCAAGTCTACTGTAAGGGCCATGCATATATACGCCCACACACACACACACACACACACACAAACTCCAAAAGCAGAGAAAGACAGAGATAGAGAGAGGGAGAAAGAGTAGGACAAACAGAAAAAGAATAGAATGGGGAGAGATTGAAATGATATGACAGGGAGAGAAATGACAGGACAAGGAGAAAAATGACAGGACAGATAGAGAAAGAAAGAATAGAGCAGAGACAGAAATAATTGGATGGAGAAAAAGAGAGAATGGAGTGAGACAGACAACAAGAGATACACAGAGATCAGATGAAAGTCAAGATGAGAAACATGTGAGGACTGAAGGAGGACAAAGGAAGAGACACACTGTCAGCAATAAAGGAATGAAAGGGACAGCAGTTTAGAACCGGGAAAACTGACCATTTCACCTGCATTCTTTTCATTAAACCATCTGATGCAGCTGCACTGTATAAAACCGCAGGTAGCAATCGACACACGCCATCACTCAGTATCATACATCACAGTCCCAGCGCTAGTGTGAGCAGTAAGCTGTGCTGAAGCGTTCATAAAGTCCTCTTTTTCTTCACCCAGAGCATGTAGTCACAGCTACAGTGTGTTACTCACTTACTGCCCACTGCCACTCAGTAACTGCACACACAAAGTTGCTGCCATCTCTCAGGCTAGTGGAGCTTCTTCACATGTTTAAGTCATCTCTGGCTGGAGGAGAGCCCAGTGTGTTTTCATGTAGAGATTGTGGTATTGTGGTATTCATATTCATCTCTCTCTCTCTCTCTCTCTCTCTCTCTCTCTCTCTCTCTCTCTCTCTCTCTCTCTCTCGCTCTCTCTCTCTGAAACTCCAGGCTGGCCTACACAACACACTGCATGGCATTGTTTGGGCAGGATTATAATTGCTAATGTGTTTGCATGTGCACTAAGAGGATAAAGACAGCTGAGGTGGCAGTCGATGAAATAATAGAGCAGTGAGGAAAACGTACATAAGAATAAGTGTTACACATGTACAACACTTTCGGCAGTGGGCTGAGTTAGCGCTACAACTGATTTCAGAGTCTGTGTGTGTATGTGTGTGTCCATTTGTAATTACAAAATGTGACAAAGGCTTAAAACTATTTATACACACACTCTAGATGTCCTGTATGGTGTATGGTTATGGTAATGAAGCTTCAGCAAATGACCAAACAAAATATTTCTGAAATTAACATCTCGTAATTATGGGGAAGTATCTCAATATTGCGAGACAGTATGTTGGCAGCTGGTAGCCTAGTGGCTAGGGCGTTCGCACCCTGCGATCAGGTTCGAATCCCAAGACTGCTAAGCACCTCTGAGGTACCCTTGAGCAAAGTACCACCCCCACACTCTGCTCCCGGGCGCTGTGTTCCTGGCTGCCCGCTGCTTCACTTGGTGAATGTGTTAAATGCAGAGGAAGAGTTTCGTGCTGTGTTCACGTATGACAGAACGGTCACTTCACTTCCATAAAAGCGACATGTATCTTAATTATGAGAGAATATCTCATTATTATGTCAACGAGATATTCAACGAGATATTACAACCTATTATGTTGTAATGTTAAAATACTTTCTCAGAGGAGATGTTCCAACTCATAATTATAACGGGCATTTTTATGACAGATGTTCTCATAATAATAAGATATTTTCAGGTATTTATTTCAAACAGGTAACGCATTTAAAAACTGAATATGTCAAATAAGTCACCGCAGTCCTTTTGGGTGTGTGGGCCCTTGCATTTCTTTTCAAGTCTGTGATCTTTTACTCTTTGGCTCTGCCTGTTATAACCCGGCAGTTCCCTCTGTGTATGCTGTTGACCTGCAGAGCGTGTGAGGCATGTTCGCAGGCCAGTGTGACAGGTAGCAGAGGGACTGGTGGGGGGCTGGCAAGGCTGCTGATTATTTCCAGGTGTTTTAGTCTTCTGTCATGCTCTGCTAATCTTGTGTGTGTGTGTGGGGGGGGGGGGGGGGGGGGAAGAC
>JBBIGA010056965.1:0-12630 GCA_037576975.1 Alestes dentex
GACTACACCATCCAACACAGCATCAGGTAGGACTACACCATCCAACACAGCATCAGGTAGGACTACACCATCCAACAGAGCCTCAGGTAAGACTATATCATCCAACACAATCTCAGGTAGGACCATACCATCCAGCACAGCATCAGGTAGGACTACACCATCCAAAACAGTCTCAGGTAGGATTATATAATCCGACACCGCTTCAGGTAGGACTACACCATTTTACACAGCCTCATACAGTCTGAAATGACATAATTTTGCACGCTCTGATGATGACAGTTCTGTTCTGGGTGTGATACATTTTTTTGTATCTTTTTTAATTTCACACAATATATTGATCCTGAAGGAAATTACTTGAGACAAATTACTTGAGTCACCGCACTGGGGAGTAGTGTGTGGGGGCAATTCCTCAGGGTACCTCAGTGGTGCCACTGACAGTATGTGTGTTTTTGTGTGTGTGTGTGTGTGTGTGTGCGTGTATTACTACATATACCTGTACAATATATTATTTTGTAAAATATTATTATTAGATGTGTCTGTTAGCATTATACTGTAATGTGCATCATTCTGAACTACATTATAATGTAGGTTTATAATGTAGCCGATTCATTGTACAATCCGGTAAAAAAAAAAAAAAAAAAAAAAAAGGTTCGTGAGGCTGCGTTCCAAATTGCCACAATATAACACTGAACAGTGTGTAAAAATAGTACACAAGTGTAAGAAATGTTTTCAATGTTGTATGTATGGGACAAAACTCAAAAAGTAAAGGGGAACCATTTGTGATTTGAGTTACATGTTCCGCCCGGACTGTAATCGGTGAAGTCCACTGTTGCTGTTGTTGTACCCACGTGGATCCGGTGGGTTTCTCTAGTGGATCAGACTCTCCCCTGATTTCCTCAGATTATGTCAAATTAAAGCACCTGAACACTTTAAACATGCAGGTGTCCAGTGTGAATAATGTGAAGATATATAATCTGAGCCATGGCAAGTCTCTGCCCGAGGTAACGAACTGCTCTGTTTTGTCTGGGTCACAATATCTGTCTTTTAACTGGGAAAACTGGGCTAGTAATCTGCTCTTCTGCATCAGTCTTTCTTTAAATGTGAATATTATGTCATTCTGGCTATGTATGTTACTGACTAACTGACTGTTTACTACCCGATCTTGAGTTTGAGTTTTGTTTTAAACTAGACAGTCTGTTGGCCGGTTTATACACTTAATGGAGAAAAGTATTGGGACACATATTTTTCAGGGTTTGGGCTAGGCCACCTCTGACTTTCAGTGAAGAGTAATCTTAATGCTTCAGCAGACCAAGACATTTTGGCCTACGCCATGCTTCCAACTTTGGAAACACAGTTTGGGGAAGAACTTTTTCTTTTCCAGCATGACTGTGTCTCAGTGTACAAAGCAAGCTCCGTAAAGACATGGATGGTTGAGTTCAGTGTGGAAGAACTTGACTGGCCCGAACAGAGCCCTGACCTCAACCCCATCCAGCACCTTTGGGATGAACTGGAACGAAGATTACGAGTCAGGCCTTCTCGTCCAACATCAGTGTCTGACATCATAAATGCTCTACAGCATGAATGGGCACAAATTCCCACAGAAACTCCAAAATGTGTATTTGACATTAAAATGTCATTCAGTTGCCTATGAGTGTAATGGTCAGGCGTCCCAATACTTTTGTCTATGTAGTGTATTTCACTTTCAGTTGAAAATCCCCTCTCATAATACTATCTAGTCCAGGACAAGGCTTAATCCCTGTCTGGGAAAATGCTACGTTTGGCTTGATTGTGGTCCTATTGCTCCTTGTATTGTAGGTCTCGGTGTGATTCTGAGTATTGAATTATCTCATTTTTATGTTTACAGTGGTTATCAGACCGAAAAAAGAGAGCCTTGCAAAAGAGAGATGCTGGTGAGTACATTTTTATCATTGAAAGCATAGAGTATGCATAATTTACTGCATAGTGATGTTAAAGGACAAGATTCTTTGTCACATATACAGTTATACAAGTACAACTTGTAGTGTAATGCACCATGAAGCGTCTATGAGACTGTGTAAAAGTGACAATAAATTAAAGGGACTTGAAAGCTAAAACTAAGTTAAAATATTGAGGAAAAAATATATTAAAATAAACATTACATGTTGGAAAAAACAAGATCAGAAGTGTGCAAATGTAATTGAATAGTGTTGGTAGTTTGCTGCTGTTGTATATGGACATAAATAACAGACGAACAGGTGAGATACAGTGAGATAGAGGGGTCAGTTTGTGCTATAAAGGTTGTGGTGTCATGTCCTGGTAGAATTTCATCCTGAGCCTCTCCGTTTTGGGCATAATACTCCTGTAGTGTCAGACAGAGAGTTACTGGGTGAGACGAGTCTCTGATGATCCTGGTTGTTCCTGGTATAAATGTCCTGTAGAGACACTAGAGCTTATTTGATGCACTGTTTCGCTGTCTGGATCTCTCTCTGTAGTCCCTCAATGTCACTCAATGTCCCAAACAGAGCTGTTCCCAAGCCAGGAGGTGATGTCAGGACACTTTCTACAGCACAACAGTAAAAAGTCATTGGGAGCACTGGAGAGACCTAGAAATTTGAAATAGAAGAGCTTGAAGTACAATGCAAATTCTGTTAAAGTGTCAAAAATGTACTGTTCATTCTACATCCATATTAAGCTGTAAAAACAGCCTGTTTAGAAACCATTGTTTTGTGATATCATTTACATATAAGCAGTTTAGCTCCACCTCAAATAATTAGAATAGAGCTCATTATCATATACAGTAAACCCCCGACATTCGTGGGGGTTACCTTCCAAGAGCACCCGTGAATTGTGGAAAAAGAAAAAAAAAAAAGCCAAAAAAAAGCCTATTTTTAGAGTGTAAACCCTAAATGTGCCCCCAAATATGCTCCCAAAACACTCTAATTTCATTTTAAACTCAGTTTAATACATTACCCTGAAAGAGAATGTAAAGGTAAACCCGTATTCGTATTGTACAGTTTACACTGAACTCCCACAGTGCTAGAAAGTAAAATATCGTCCCTGTATAGACTGTACTGTAATTCATGCACGGGAGTTTTCTTTGGTATAAGCAGGTAAATACAGTAATTTAATTTACAGGAATAAAAATGCAGGGTTAGGGTTACGGTCTTTACGGAGAACAAAACGAAAAACACCAGAAGACGAAATGCTTGAGATGCTGAAATTCTGGACTGCAGCAGCGTCACAGGGCAGCAGCTAATCAGCAGCAAGGAGAAATAAATAGCGTTCTCTTTGTGTTTCTCTCCACAGAAATGTGTTTCTCTATGGAAATGTAGCTGAATTTATGTTAATATTTATCTTACAAAATTAGTAAATAAATTATAAAGAAAAATATAAGTGCTAAAATGCAAGAGAAATTATATATTGCCACGAAAAAAGCAAAAAGAAATGCAGAGGATATCTGCGAATTTGCTGGAGTTTCCACGAAGAATTATATAAAACATCCGCGAATGACTCTGAAGCACGACTTCACAGGGGTTTACTGTAGCACTATTAAAGACACAATAGCAAAAGCCTGTTTAATCCTAAAAGATAAGGTTGAAAGGTTTTCTACGAACTACTAGAAATGTAGAATACGAGCTATTTAATGATATTCACACCTCCACAGTTTGTCTGTTTTGTTCTAAGATCTCTTCTCTCTTCTGCAGACGTCCAGAGGAGGATTGAGCTCATTCAGGATTTTGAGATGCCCACTGTGTGCACCTCGATCAAAGTGTCCCGGGATGGGCAGTATATTTTAGCCGCAGGTCTGTGATTGTGTGTTTAAGATTATTTTCTGTTATGTTGTGGTCTGATAACAGCAAAATGAATGTCCTCACTGCACAGTTGAACTTTTTTCTTCTTTTAAATGGTTTTAGGCACGTACAAACCCAGGATCCGATGCTATGACACCCATCAGTTGTCTCTGAAGTTTGAGAGGTGTTTGGATTCTGACGGTGAGTCTTTAGCTCACAGATGAGGTGATGTTGATTGTTAAGGAGGACTGTGTGCTGAGAAGTTCATTAAGACAAGTGACTGGACCATCGCATTCAGCTTTCCAAACACATTAATAAAATAACTAACAGTTCAGATTGTTGCAGGTTGGTATTCCTCAGTTTTAGTGAGACATTATGACTGATGGAGCTATGTGACTTCACTGATGTATTGAATGGTGTTTTTTTATTTTTTTATTTTTGGTAAACATACAAGATGTGAGATACCTTTATTGTCACTCTGAAAGTACAATGAGATGTTGTTTGGATGAAGGGTAAAGGGGGCATTTGTTTGACGCTCTTATCCAGAGCGACTTAAAATCATTAGTTACAGGGACAGTCCCCCTGGAGACACTGAGGGTTAAGTGTCTTGCAGGAGGTTTGAAAGTAGCCAATCCCCCCGAGAACATTATTCATTTCTCCTTGCTGCTGATTGGCTGCTGCACTGCACAGTACGGATATGTGCAGTACATTTTTTAAGGGTAAAGTATTAACCTGGGTTTAAAATGAAATTAAAGTGTTTGGGAGCATATTAAGCGATTACACTATAAAAATATTTTTAGGCATTTTGTAACACCACAAATTTTTTCACAATTTTTTTCACAATTTTTTTCACATCACGTATTTGCGGGTGCTCTTTGAACGTACCAAGCGAATGTCAGGGGGTTACTGTGTACATTTTTCATGTGGATAATGTCAGTTTGCAGCTACTGCTTTCTCAGTAGTTTTGGCTGGATCAGTTAAACCTGAAAAGGAAGTTTTACTGTGTTACTCCTACACAATCTTGCAAATTACATTTAAAGCGCTTAATAATCTTGCTTTGGTTCGTCTTATGACCTGTTATAGTGTTATATGTGCTATGAGTCACTCTATACAGCTGAGACAGGCTTACTGCAGACTCCTGAGATCACTCACAGCTCAGCTGAAGGAAGATCATTTTGTTAAACAGCTCCTAAACACTGGAATAGCATTTCAGGGAAAGCAATATTTCCGTTTGCACTATTACTATTTTAATTTTTTTTATTTTATTAATATCTTTTTTCTTTCTCCTTTTTTTTCCCCTCCTAACTCTCTATATTTATTCCTCTTGTTGCAATGAACATGTTTCTGACAAAAGAATTTCCCTTGGGATTAATAAAGTTCTTTCTTATCTTAGCTTAGCTTATCTTAAGTGTACATTCAGATTGAAAGTATGTTAGTTTGTGCTTGTGTATGCTTAGTGTATTGTTACAAATTTTCTTTTGTTGTTTGTATCTGTGCTGTTATTGGGTTTAGACCATGACATGCTGTCCTAGTCTTGTGTAAAGTACTTGTGATTGAAACCAAATGAAAAGTGCTACATAAATACATATAATAGAACTAATATATCTGTCGTAAGTGCTATATAAATAATAATGATTTGCGTATTATATATTATAAAACATTATTCTTGTCCACTATAGAAGAATGAGATCATCAGTGACCTTCTCTGTGCTCGTGATACAGCCGTGACCAAAACAGAAACCAGACACTTCAGATGTTATCAGCCTTTAGGATGTGGTGGTGTGTGCGCACAAGTTGTTTTGAAGTATTTTAAATACTCGGGGCAGGACAGAAGCTGGTGTCTTGTGACCACTATAATCAGCTTGATTGCCAACTTAAAACGGGACTCAAAATTGACTGACCTCCACACACACACACACACACACACACACACACACACACTCACTCACATACACTCACGCACGCGGGACGTGACTCTGGAGTGGAAAGATGGAAATGTTAGCAAGGTGTCAGGCTGGGTCTTCACTAATGGGAGTGTCAGTCTAACAGATGAATGGAGCCCTGTGAACCCGCAGGTTTACTGCTGAAGAAGCTCTTACAGGATCAAATGCTTCCGCTTTTCCAAACAGATTGTCTGTTGTAATGTAATCCTGATGGGCCATCCCTGAAACGTTTTTTCCAGTGCTGACATTTTCTTATTCGCTACTTTATTGGAGTGGCTTTCATTGACAGGACTCCTATTTTTAAGGCACATTATTAGTATTAGGTGAATAGGAGCCATTTGATCAAGCTGCTTCTAGTTAGAAGTGTGGAGTCTGATACAGCATTTTCCTCACAGTGCGATCGCATCAGTCGTTTCTGTTAATGAGTCTTTCTGGATTAATGATTACTGTTCTATTAGAGAATATTTGGGCAGTTGTTTAGACTGTATGACGGTTGCACTGATGTAGCACATATATGGATGTAACTGGTTTAAAAAGTGTGGGGAAGACAAAGGACAAGATACAGTGTACACACATGTATGCTAGCAGATTTTGGATTTAGGCTTAGTTTTTTTCTCTTCTGTACTTTTTTTTTTACACTTTGACTGCCAGCAAGCTCTCAAGTCCTTTAGTGTGAAATCCTTAGTTATTTATTATTTATGAATTACACAGAGTAGGCTTTAAGAAGGTAATAGTGACATGTCCATCCCCACATCTCCTGCATAAATGATGGCTTATGTGTAAATGTGTGTTTCTGGTTTAAGCCTTTGTCTTGTGTGTGGCTTATACAAACGTGTGTGTGTGCGTGCGTGTGTGTGCATGTATGTATACATATCTAGGATTGCCATTGCTAGGCTGCCCACAACATCTATCTACACTGTGAAGTTCTGTTTTTACAATTCACAGTAAGTGATATTGTGCCCTAAACCACATCCACAAGTTTGCGTTACTGTAACAAAGAACTGGATGTGGTCTGAGTGAGTTAAGAGAAGTTTTACACACAATTTGTGTGACCGTTGACTTCTAGTGCTTGTAAGGAACATTAACCTCGTAACATTCCTCCGTACATGTCCAATATCTGGACCCCGAACATGTACTTTTCTGGGGTATGTGGGGTTTTCCTTTAAACACAAGACTGCATTACACCCGCCGGGAGAAAACATTGAATTCACAATGGCTGTTCTGTCAATCGAGTCTGAACACATTGTGGAAAACACTGTTTTCCAGGTCAACATTACATGAACTTGGCACTGAATCTGCTAAATACGTATGCTTGTAGCCATGACTGTCATAGCTGCCCTTGAGCTGTCCCTGCAGGGAGAGCCGTCTGTGGGTTTGAGTGGCTCTTTTGTTGGAAGTGGATCTCTGTCTCTCAGTGATGGTGTCGGGTGATCAGTCACACTCCAGTGGAGCTGAGCACTCCTCTCCATAATGAAAGCCCAGCTCAGTGGATGAGTAGCACGGCACTTAATATTTAAAAAGCATGCGGACAGACCAGTGCAATCTTATTCACGCCACATCCAAAAAAGTAAACTGTGCATGGGGTGAAATCATGTTGACTGAGACAGTATGTCCTTAGTATCTCTGTTAGAGGATTAGTGTAAAGCAAGTTGACTGGAACGTCCCTAAAACATCCAATGCTATGTGATGGGTTTGCCTCATGATATACACCAATCAGCCAGAGCACTAGATCCACCTACCTAATGCTATGTAGGCCTCCCTTGTGCTGCCCAAGCAGCTCTGACCAATCGAAGCATGGACTTATGCCTCAGAGGTGTGAAGTCATACCACGACGTTAGCAGAAGATCATTTAAGTCCTGTAAGTTGCATAGTTGGACCTACATGGATCAGACTAGTCTTTCCAGCACATCCCAGAGCTGGTGGCCTAGTGGTTAGGGTGTTCGTCCTGCGATCAGAAATTAGTGGTTTTGAATCCCAAGACTGCTAGTGGCACCACTGAGGTACCCTGGAGCAAGGTATCGTCCCCACACACTGCTCCCCGGGCGCTGTGTTTCTGGTGAGTGGGTTAAATACAGAGGAAGAATTTTGTGCTGTTCACACTGTGTGCTGTGTGCATGTGTGACAGAATGGTCGCTTGATCAGATTGAGGTCTGGGGATTTTGGAGGCCGCGTCAACACCTTGAACTCTCCGTCATGTCTCTCAAACCATTCTTGAACAATGTTTGCAGTGTGGCTGCTGAAAGAGGCCTCTAACAGGGAATAGTGTTGCCATGAAGGGGTGAACTTGGTCCACAATAATGTTTAGTTAAGTGATGTGTGTCACAGTACCATCCACATGAATGCTGGACCCAGGGTTTCCCAGCATTCACGTGGCCTCTGGCAGCTGGCCTGTTTCCCATAGTGCATCCTGGTGCCATCTCTTGTCCAGGAAACACACACCCCAGGCTGATCACATGATGGAAAAGAAAAGGTGATTCATCAGACCAGGCCACCTTCTTTCAATGCTCCATGGTCCAGTTCTGATGCCCATTATAGCCATTTTCAGCGGTGGCCAGGCGTCATCGTGGGTACTCTGACTGGTCTGCGGCCACACAGCCCTATTCATAGCAAGCTGTGATGCACTATGTGTTCTGACACTTTTCTATTATAACTTTCCTAGCTATTTGTGCTACAGTAGCTCTTTTCTGTACAGTAGCTCTTTCGTGCTGCTCGGTGTTCATGAGTACTTTGTTATACTCTGTTTTGCTCTTCTTTTAAATGACTTCGTCAATACTGCATGTTAAAAACATAAAAGGCTCCTGAGTGACATAGATGGCTAGGAGCATCCTGTCATTGTGACTTGAGTTGGAATCCTAATGATTCTTCAGCTTTTCCACTTTGACAGTGACTGTTGCTGGGGAAATGTGTTCTCACCTTCAGTCTCAGATTGACTGGTGTCCCAGTAAAAGAGAAGCATATATTACAAATAGATCACAGCTCTTTACATCTGACTGTATTTTTCATATGACTGGCTACTTCATACGAAGTCAGGTATATAACAAACATACTTCTGTTTATTCATTTACAGTGGTGGCCTTTGACATCCTGTCTGATGACTACTCTAAGGTAAAATGGAAGATTTTGCAGTTATTTTTTTTACAACATATGAAAGTAATGTAAACTGAACCTGATTTGTGTTTTTGTTTGCGTATAGCTGGTGTTTTTGCACATCGACCGTTATGTGGAGTTCCATTCTCAGCATGGGCACTACTACAAGACACGCATCCCTAAGTTTGGACGAGCTTTCTCCTACCACTACCCGTCCTGTGATCTGTACTTTGTCGGGGCCAGGTAAGAGACTGGACACAGTCCTTACTCATGTCACTAAAATGCAGTCAATCGCATTGTAAGATCTGAAGTTAGGATCTTCTGTTTCACACCAGGATCTCCAGAACAGTAGATAAACTAAAATTAATCAGTAGGGATAATTTTTGTTGGTCCAGTATTGTAATTATGGCATCTGATAATAGATAATTTGGTGTCCTGTTTTGAACTCACGCATGCTCTGAAGTATTTATAGTATCTTCTTCTAGACCCCTAAGAGGCCTCTGCTGGCTATTCTTTGGTCCAAACTCTAGTTCCATGATCTGACAGAAGTCTAATTCAGGCCTCGTCTCTTTAATCTCATCTCTATTAATTTCGTCTTTTATCTGACATTTACAATTTTTTTTATTCACAATTTATCTGAAACATGATATGACATCTTGTGTAAGTTTTGTTCCACTCCTTGGACTTTTTCTAGCTCCGAGATCTACAGACTGAACCTCGAGCAGGGCAGGTTCCTCAACTCTCTGCAGACAGATGCAACGTAAGTACTCAGCCTGTAGAGGGCGCAATAGTAGCAGCACCTTGAAGTTAATCCTGTTCTGCAGTGTGCACTAGTTGGAATGAGACACATTTATTCGGTTATGGGCCTAAATCTGTCAATTAACTATGATTTTTATCTAATTACAAACAAATGCATTAAACTGAGAGATTTCTCGTATTTGTCTCAATAAACTTTTCTGTCAACAGAGAGATCAATGTCTGTGACATCAACCCTGTTCATCACTTATTTGCTGTGGGAACTTTGGAAGTGAGTATTGTCTGGTGGTGTTCTAGGTTGAGAGTCATTAGTTAGTTGCAAAGTACAGTTAGTGTATTATTACTTTATTTTTTTCTCATTTTGTATACTAAATTGATCCAGGAGGAATCCATATATTGAGTCCTTTGCATTTGTGGCAGCTGGGTGCCCCAGTGGTTAGGGCGTTACCCCTGCAATCAGAAGGTTGTGGGTTTGAATCCCAACACTGCTAGTCACACCACTGAGGTTGCCTTGAGTAAGGTACCGTCCCCACACATGTCTGCCTGGGCGCCCCTCGTTGGTGGTAGCCCACTGCTTCACTTAAATACAGAGAAAGAATTTCACATTGTTCACACTGTGTGCTGTGCTGTGGTGTGTTCACGCATGACTGTAAGGGGCCACTTTACTTTGCTTTACTTTATTTAACCCGCTCACCGGAGTGAAGCACCCGGGGAGCAGAGTGTGGGGACGGTACCTTGCTCAAAGGTACCTCAGTGGTGCCATTAGCAGTCCTGGGATTCGTTCCACAGCCTTCCGACTGCAGGGGCAACTCCCTAACCACCAGACCACCAGCTGCTCTATTGTTCTCTGGCCTTACTCAGGGGTTCTCACTTCTAGTACTGGGGTCCTACAGCAATGCAGTTTTAACCTATTACTGTCTCAGCACGCATTCAGCTCACGAGGGCCTTGATAATTACCTGATTAACTGGATCACTCTTTTGGCTCAGAACGTACTGATATTGTGCAGTATGTGACTGTTGAATTTTTTTTTGTTAAGCAATGTGCTTTATTAGCTGTTTTCCTAAATGCAAAACCAAGTTTGTGTTCCTTCACCAATTTACAGTGTTCCAAACTCAAGTTCTGTTTACGAATGAGTGAACAAAACCAAGTCTCATTCAGGACTTTTTCCAACAAGCTTTTCTAGAGTTTGATATGAAGTTAACTGGTATGGTTTTGTAAAGATGACCTTTCATGTTTTACATAAATCAGAGTAGATACTAACTCAGCTCCCAGTTCTCTGGATGTAATCTGGGGATTTCAGTTCTAGTACTGGGGTCCTACAGCAGTGCAGGTTTAACCTTTCACCTCACAACGCACTTGATTGGGCAGAGGAGGGACCTCATAATTGCCTGATGATCTGGATAACTGTGCTGGGTCAGAATGCACTGATAATGTGTAGGGCAGTGGGTGCTCAGGGTTAAACGGAGTGTGCATCTTTGTTGTGTTGCTGTGTGCAGGGGAAAGTGGAGTGCTGGGACCCTCGTGTGCGCAGTCGAGTGGCGGCTCTGGACTGTGCTCTCAGCAGCGTGACTGAGGGAACAGAGTAAGCTGTGTTCTCACGTCCTTAAGCTCACCTCTGCACTCTGCTCTCACATGCTGCAGACTGACTCAAATGGTTCAATTTAAGAAACACTGCACTATCAAAAAAGAAAATGGAATTCATTACATTAGAAAAAAGTTTGTTTAGCAATCTAGCTGCTGCAATCTTGATTCAGCTGTGGAAGCCTTAGAATATGCTCAAAAGCACCTTTAAGTACTTCTCCAGTAAAATACATGTAAAATACATGATATGTATCAGTCATTGCTTGCTGCCAAAGGCTTGTGGAAGTTCAAGTTGGCCAAAAGTCCACCCTGCAGTGGATGATATTACACACTCTTTCTGTTGTATAGCTTGTAAATGTGAGTATTTAACCACAGTTAAAAGTCTTCCTGCAAAAATAGTATTTAAAAACTGTTTAGGTGAGTTTTTATCCATGTTAATATTACTAAATATACTAAATAAAGCTAAAAAGAATAAGTTTAAACAACGTAATACAGTAGATAAAGAAGTTATGTACAGTATATCAATGTGTTCCTTGTGGAAGCCCAGTATTACTTATAGTTTCATCAGAAACAACGGCTGGAGGAACCGAGGAGAAATCTGGAACCGAGTCTGTGTTCTCTTCACCAGCTCACACAATATCAACTACTTTTACAAACAAAACTAATCTTGATACTTTTTACTGCTTTCTTGTTTGTTTGCTTTTATTCTAATGTTAACTTTGCTAGGGGAAAGACGCTTTATCACACGCTGAGAACAATGGCTTTAAACAATTTACACTTTTGCACAGTCCTGTATGTCTCTGTGTGTTTCTTTTGCCTTTCAGAGTGGACGGCTTGCCTTCTGTCAGTGCACTCAAGTTTAACGGCTCCCTCGGGATGGCTGTGGGCACCACTACTGGACAGGTCTGTTTCTGGTAGAGCATATAAGACTGTAAGGCTTTACTTTTCACTTGAAATCCTAGACCACCTGTGCTTTCTCGTTATCTGTTCTGAGTTAGATCTGCTAAATTTGTAATTTTGTAAGTTTCTATTTCAGCTTTTATTCTATGTTAGGAAAAGAAAAGTGTAAGGATGTCTGTTGAGAGCAGCTGTGGCATTCACAAAGAGTATCTTTAGGCACTAAATTACCACATAGACTGATGTCCTGCAGTTATACATTTCATAGCGGTGACTGAAAATGCTCCTTACTTTACAAGGAGTTGGTTCAATTCACTTAAAATATTAGAGTGGGTTTCTGTACCAAAAACACTCCTAATTCAGTTGTACATTATCAACCAGTTTTAACCTTATAGAATGAAACTGGCTGATTTTGGTAGTGTGCTGACATATGCAAATGAGCTCTGTTCTGATTGGCTGCTTTGTATTGGGTTCTTTTAAATAGCAGTCAGAGCTGACCCCCCACCCACTTTTAACTTCAATTCACACACACACACACACACACACACACACACACACACACACACACACACACACACACACACACACACACACA
>JBBIGA010056976.1:0-12629 GCA_037576975.1 Alestes dentex
TTCACATATAGTCCTCTTTAAAGGAACTGAACTCAGTCCTCTAGAAGTGGTCCAAAAAGTGGACCAACAGAAAGGGAGCTCAGCTCTTTTGTTGCTCTAACATAAAACAAAATATGTGCCTTGTTGAAATCAACTAAATTCTAGGCTATTGTTTTTTTTGCTGCCGAGATGGTCTTAATTTTTCTTCTTAGAGGTCTTAAAAAAAGGTCTTAAAAGTCATTGACTTTGCATATCAAAAATGTGCAGATACTCTGAAAAAATATACACAACTACATTGAATTTAAAGGCATTCCAAAGGAATCTATTTACACTTCACAAAAAGGTAGCAGCAACAGCTGTAAATTTTTGTAAATATAAAAACACACAACAGTCTTGGCTGAATCATTTAAATAGTTCAATATTATGTCAATTTTAGCAGAAACAACTGTGTAAAACTAATACATTTTAAATAACGTGAATTTGGAGACATGATATGGGCAGAGTGTAATCTAATCACTTCTGTATTTAAGGCGGAACGGCTGAGTTACGAGATGCCCAAACAAAACACACAAAATAGCCCCTGAAAGAACCCCAAAGAGGTCTTTAGGGAGAGCTAAGAGCCTTCTCTGATATGCCTTTCGCTTTTGGGTTGTCTGCTGTAAATTTGTTGCGTTTTTGAAAAATGTCAACGAGCATCTCCTGCCAGGTGTCTTTTTCCCATTTGCTAGCATAAACTCCTGGTACTCTTTGTCGTGAAATCTCTGCAGGTGCTTGATTAAATTTGTTGTATTGTACGACGCAACCGTACTTCCACCCCTCGGCACGCTGGCTTTGCACACATTGCGAGTAGCCATTTTGCTTTTCGGCATTTCCAAACTAGTATCTCAGAATGAGCGACAATTTGTTCAAAACAACGGCTCGTTCAGATTGAAGTTGCCGTAGGTTCATGGTATGGGGGCAGTGACGCATCTCGTATTATGCAGTGTCGAGTTTAAGGTCCAGCGCAAGCGGCGAACTGGAATATAGAGATCAGGGCTGTCCGACCGATATCCGATATCGGATTTTACGGCTATATTGGACCCTATACCGATATCCTATCCGATTGGTCCCATCTCTAGTAATTTGAGAGGGTACATTTTGAAATTTGTTTGCAATACTAAGCAAATTTGGTCTTGGATTATTTTTTATTAACTGGATCAAAACATTATACAACTCCCTTAGCATTGGTCAGGACAAATGATCACACTTCACCAAGCTTTAGTCTACAGAGGGGCACCAGGCAAGGCTGGTCCCCATCATTTTTTGCCAATTTTTTCAGCCACTAACAGACAAAACAAATATATTACAGGTATTCAAAATTAAAAATGAGCATCACAAAATAAGTCTATGCAGATGATGTACTACTCTTTCTGCAGAACTCACAATCCTCTTAATCTCAGACAGTCTCAATCATAGATGAATTCTCAGCAATCTCAGAGTATTCAATCAATTGGTCAAAATCCACTGTCTTGCCTATAAATTGCGTTTTTAAGAACACCTCTACTAACAAACTACAATCAGGAAATATCAGGATGGTATAAATATCTCCCCCAGGCTCTCAGACTTGCCAAAATAAAACTACTCTCCACTTCTTAATACAATAGAGGAGGATCTCATGTGGTGGAAGTCACTAATAGTGAGAGTGGCCACTATTAAAATGCAGATCCTACCTAAAATTAACTACTTATTTTCAATGATACCCTATAAACCCCCATCTGTTCAAATCCTTAGATTCGCACATCTCCAAATTTTTATGGAAAATAATCCACCATGAATCAGTTTAAAAACCGCACAGAAGCCAAAAGGCTGTGGAGGTTTAGACCTGCCTAACTTTTATTATTACTACTTTGCAAATAGATTACAATATGTTTTGAAATGGATTAACCGCAGCCCGTTAGATAGACTATAACTAAATGTGGAACAAATGTTCTGTGAGAACACAGATATCGCAGATTTGCCATTTATCAGCTACAGCATGAAACGCCATAAGTGTTTCTAAAGCGTTAACATTAATACATCTCTGACAGCCTGGTGAAACTTTCTCAAAATAACTGTTTTCACTTAACCTATATAAACGTACACCCATCTGGAACAATCCTGACATCCTACTGAATAAAAGAGTTATAAATTTCACATCATGGAAAGACAAAGGCATAAGGTACCTGGACCACATTTTTCAAGACGGAAATTTTATTCCATTTCAAGAACTCATGCACATAGGCATACATACTGTATATGACAATCAGAGGCACAAGCATATGCACACACTCATACACACACATACGCACACACATCCACTCACACGTACACACACATACACTCATGTGTACACGCGCATCCACACACACACACACACACACACACACATGTATATGCATTTACATACACACAACTACACAGGATCACAGGCTTCTGCGTTGACCGTAGGTGTGTTGTTTCTGTGCTGGTACAGTGTTGCCGTTGGCTTGTATTTTGTTCTGTGTTTGTGTGGCTTGTTCTTGTTTTTCAGATGCAGCATTCGGAGCGATGACACAGTGGCAGCAGTTTTCATTTGGATCTCTTCTTTGTCTTTCCCCGTTTTCTCTTTCTCTATTGGCTCCTTTCCTTTTCTCTTTATCTTCACTTGTATCTTCTTTCTCTATTTTCTCTACCTCTGTCTGATCTGGCTTAATTATAAATCAAATAAATGAATAAATAAATACATTTCAGAAAACAAGAGGGGCTTATACTGTTAAAGTCCCGCTTGGCAAAGCAAAGGTGTCTGGTGCATCATGGCATCCAGCTTCACATTCTGCTTGCTAAGCTGCCGGACACGGCAGGGGGGAAAAAAGAGGAACAGTCATGGCTTTTTAACTGTCAATGAAATGCCTTTTTTCTAGTTTTTTTTTTTTTATATACAATTGTATACAGTTATTAAAGGGCAAGCCTTAACTTAACTTTGTAGCTAACGCTATGTTGTGCTAAGGTCAAATTTTACCATATGTGTACACGCACAAATGTCTACAATGAAACCGAACCATTTGTACTCAGTCAATAAAAGCTTACATATTTCCCTTAAATGAGAATTTGAGCAAAAAACACTTTTACATACTGTAAATGATATGTTTAGCAGTGGACAACTATTAGGCCCTACCTCTATTATCTCAGTGAATGGTTTGGTTTCTTTATTTATATTTATTTGTCTCAAGCTGACCAACGAAAACCCAGTTCATATACTGCTTGGTGTAAAGCAATATGAAAAATCAAAGCATCATGGTCAGCCTAAATAATTGGAATATAATTGCTTTTGATTATACTATCATTGTGAAAAGACTAGTGTATATTGTTGTATGCATAAAATGGAAAGTGTGACTTTTCTTTTTTTTTTTTTAATCTATGCTTCTGGCAATTGGGAAAAAAACAGTTGGAATCTCAAGATGGTCTGCTGGTGTCCCATCCAGACCAATACTCTCCCCCTGTCTCTCATCTCCCCCTTCTCTCTCTCTCTCTCTCTCTCATATCTCCCTCTTTCTTTCTCTCATTCCCCCTCTCTGTCTCTCTTTCTCTCTCATCTCCCCCTCTCTGTCTCTGTGTATCTATCTCTCTCTGTCTCTCCCTCTGTGTGTGTCTCTCGCTGTGTGTCTGTCTCTTTCTGTCTCTCTGTGTATCTCTGTGTGTATCTCTCTCTGTGTATCTTTGTTTCTGTATCTCTCTCTCTTTCTCTCTCTCTCTCTCTTTTTTTTCTCTCTCTCATTCTCTCTCTCTCATTCGCTCTCTCTCTCTCTGTGTGTCTCTCTCTCTCTCTCTCACTGTATCTCTATCTCTCTCTCTGTCTTTGTTTATTTTCTGCCTCTTTGTTTGTTTTTGTTTGGCCATCTGTTTATTGTGGACAGCTTTTTTCCTGATGAACAGATGCTACAGATTCCCAGAGCCTGAACACACACGTTCCCTGCTGGGCTTATTAATATGTGTTTGTGCTTGGCCCGACCCAGCCTGGTTTCTGCCAGCACCTGCTTCACAGTGGCTAGAAAACCTTCATTAAGGCGAATTAACTGCCATGCTCATTAGCTATTTAGCCTTCATGTCTGTTGTATGTCTGAGCACACTCCTAACAGAGGGAAGTCATTATACAGATTTATTCTGTCCCAAACGTGCACTGGTCCCACGTGAGCAGAACCTAAACCGAGCTGTTGTCCTGTTTGGGTTTAATGATGGACTTTTGAACTATTTTTGCTATTCAAATTTTTTGCAGTTTTGAATAAAAAAAATTTTATACCATGGCTGCCCAGCCCTAGTCCTGGTGATTGATCCAGTAAATGAGTGTCTGAATATTAGCACCAGGTGTGTTGAAACTAAGCTTTCCAGTGTAAGTGACCCCTACAACAGGATTGGAAAATCCTGTTTTACACTGAGCCCAGGACACAGTGAAATAAGTGTTCCTCTAGGACCATGGTGCAACACAATGAACAAGTACAGCTCAAGATCACACAAGTGTGGGCAGGATGGGGCTAAAGAGAGTGCAACTAAGGTTGCATAGGGGCTGAAAATTCCTAGGAAATTTCCAGAAACTTTCCATGGGCACTTTAGGTTGGGAATTTTGGAAATATTCCAAATTGGAAACTTTCTATGGGAATTATGTGAATTTATGGGAATTGATGAAAATTAACTGAATGGTTTGGATAATTAAAATGAGTCATATACAATCATAAATATAAACATTTTGTCATAAACATATTTGCCTGCAAAAGGATACAATTAAAAACATGACGCAGATTTATTTGAGTAAAACATTTCATCAGTGCTTAATTCCTTTATTGAACAATAAATTCTTTCACTGAACAACAAAAACATGAATGTTGAGTAGAAAATTTCTTACAGCTCCTTTGAAATGTAAAATGAAGGGAACTCTCTTTCCCTCCAAAAAGTCCAATTCAAAATGTAAAATGAAAACAGCTTTCCCTTCCCAAAAAAAGCTTTTTTCTTGGTTTCTGCATGTTCTGCATTTTGGATGAACAAATGGAATGGTCTTCAAAATATTTTACAAGTGATGAATAAAATCTTGTGTGGTCGTTTAGCAGGAGGCAGAAGAAACAGCATAACATTTACAGTAGCTAGCATTGTAATAAATTTGCCTCTTTTAATGAAATTGAGCTAACTAGCTTACATTTAGCATGTCTGGTTTACCAGTTACCTAGCTGCCGTATGGAACATTTTGATTTAATAGTAGCTAGTTAAACTTTAACACTGTAGATCAAATATTACCTACCTCATAATCTCATCAAAACTTACTTGACTTTATGTAGTCCTTGGGGTCAAATTTGTGGCTTCAATAGTCTGTATCTGGGCTGTGGGCTCAAAAATGTAGCTTTAGAAGTTCAGAATTCTAGAAACCATTGTGCATGTGATGGAGGAATGCGCAATACATATAGGGGGTGTGGCCTCAAATAGCCCCGCAGTAAGTAGTGTTCTGTGTGCCTGTGATTGAGGAATAACATACATACTCAACTGTATCTATAACTGCATTAGCTTTGATTATGCTACATTATATTTTTTTTTACCAACTATATGTTTATGTTCCCAAACTTCCAGTTTATTACCGTTAATTCCCATGAATTCCTGTTAATTCCCATGGAAAGTTTCCAACTTTGAAAATTTCCAGAATTTTGCCACCCTAAGTGCAACAGTACAATATTTTGCAGGGCAAGACAACATACAGTCCAGAGGAGTGAACACAGTATTATGCCATATTGTGTTCTAGCAGCATATTTTTTTAATAAAACCTCTTTGCTGCATATTTTTCAGTTAATAAAATAATGTCACAGTGAAAGCAAATGTTCCAACTGCTTCAAGCTTTTGGTCATGCTTTTAAGGAATTAGCCTGGATTAACCAGCTATCAGCAAGCTTTTACTTTTACATTTACAGCATTTAGCGACTTCCATTCCCTAACTACAGGGGGCAGTCTCCCTGGAGCAACTTGGGGTTAAGGGTCTTGCTCAGGGACCCAGTGGTGGTATGCTGAAGGTAGGATTCGAACCCATGACCATGTCCAGAGGGAAGTATCCTACGCACTAGGCCACCACAAGGGGGGGTGGAGGGTGGGGCAGGAATAGAACAGAGAAAAAAGGAAGATCTAATGACAGTTTATCCTCTTTAATATTTATGGTGGAGCAATTTGTTGATTCACAAATCATAAAATTCTCTCCCCCCCCCGCAGGATCTATTCTAAATTCCACGCCCGACGCATGGCTGAGTTATCAGAATTAGGACTACATCACTTCTTGTTGCTGTTCCTGGTGTTGGCGCAATGTGGCGATCTGGAGGATGCAGCTGGACGAGCGTATGACCTGCTGAACACGCTGGCACCTGGGGCAGTGTCTCCCACTCTCTGTGCCCTGCAGTGGCGTGGGCAGCTGGCAATGTTGCTGCTGTTCAGTGAGCATGGTCTGGACCTTGCACCATTGGCATCTAAACTGTCTTTTACCTTCACACATACTGCCCGTGAGTTCTACCTGAAGACGACAGAGCCAACCCGCAAGACAGCGCTCTGGCTCCCCCTGTCTGCATACTTGGAGGGTACAGCGGAGCTGTGGCAAACCAGTGCTTCCCTGTGCCAGTCTGAGGAGGCACTGCTGGGTGAAGGGTTCAGTTTGCTTCTGCCTGCATGTCGCATAGCTGAGCTAAACACAGTACTGAGTTTTCTACAGACCATGCTAACGCAACTATGGTAAGCACATGTGCACATAAGACAACCACTGAGCCAGCAGAAAAAGGCAACAAATTCACTATTATACCATTATACAAATGGATGAGCAGGTGTTCACAATGTTTTGAGCATTTTGTATACAAAATAACCGACATTCATAACAGCTGCTAATAAAAAACAATTCAGCTGCCTTTCCTTCTCATGTACATCTAAAATGTCTGAAAGATTGCATAAAGAAGAGGGAATTTCAAATGACAGTATATGAAAGTTTTTTGAAAACTGGAATTCAATAAGTGATTTTGAGAAATAGGATGATATCAAGCTTTACTGTTGACCAAAATTTTGTAAACACCTGCTCTCCCAGAGTGTTTCTTCCTTTTTATACCTAGATATGTCATACAGGGGGTCCTCGAGTTACGAGGGTCGCTACATATGACATTTTGAGTTTACAACGCTCACATGGGCAAACTACTTTAGAGATGCGAGGGGGAAGAATATGCAGAATACCCAGAATACACAGTAACACGCCGTATGAGTGAGGGAGTACGCTTATCTGGAGGATCTGGCCTTAATCATGGCTTCTGAACTCATTTTTTGTCAACTGTGTTGGGATAAGTTATAAACTTAGGCTAGTGTGTGTTATTTTACACTAAAATTCGTGTTACATCTAGTGCTGGGTGGTGTACCGGTTCATACTGAAAACCGTTTTTTATTATTGTTATGAATTTTTCTTATACCGCAATGCCGGTTTAAATAGCCTAAACAATGTTCGGAAAGTGGTGGAGCTGGATACTGTTTAAGGGGGACCTTTTTCACTGCTGCACCGCTAGGGGAAGGGAACAGTTCATTTGAGCGAGCGCTGAAGCTCTGTGTGAGAGTCGAGACATGTCAGATAAACAGCGTGTGGATTATAGGGCGTAAAATATTAGTTTTAGGGAGTGCCTTTTTGTGCAGTTTCTTATTTTTTAGCTTTTTAATGCATGCATTTTCTCAAAAATCCTTTCATATGCAGTAATTAGTGATGGGCCGATCCACGGTTTTCCAGTTCTGATCCGATTCCGATACACGACAGCCGATACCAATACAGATTCCGATATAAAACATCTTTTTTACTTTAATATTAGCATTATTTTTGTTGAAATCGTGCTGTTAGTAAGGTTACATCACAGAATAAATAAACTATTAAGCCCTGATTAGAAAAGCAAAAACATTTAATTTAAAAGCATTCCAAAAGAATTTATTTGCACTTCACAAAAAGGTAGCAGCAACAGCTGTAAAATCAAAAACACAATAATCTTGGCTGAATCATTTAAATAGTTCAAGTATTATGTCCATTTTAGTAGCATGGGCAGCATGACATGGGCAGAGCGTAATCTCACCACTTCTGTATTTAAGGTGGACCGGCCGAGTTATGAGAGATCCACCTTTAGCCTCGTCGTGTTTTGAGACAGTCATCTAAATAGTTCAAGTATTATGTCCATTTTAGCTGCAACAGCTGTGTTAAAAAAATAGTGTAAGACTAATACATTTTAAATCTTGTGAATTCGGAGAGACGACATGGGCAGAGTGTAATCTAACCACTTCTGTATTTAAGGTGGACCAGCCGAGTTCCCATATTTGGGGGATAGAGAACAGCCAACAAATCACACAAAATAGCCCCTGAAAGAACCCCAAAGAGGTCTTGAGGGAGAGCTAAGAGTCTTCTTTGATATTCCTTTCGCTTTTGGGTTGTCTGCTGTAAATTTGTTGCGTTTTTGGAATATGTCAACGAGTGTCTGCTGCCGAAGCATCTCGTATTACACAGCGTCGAGTTTAAGATCCAGCGCAAGCTGCGAACTGGAATGTAGAGATCGGGGCTGTCCGACCGATATCAGATTTACGGCTATATCGGAACCCGATACCGATATCATATCGGATCGGACCCATCTCTAACAGTAATATTAATATACCTGCCATTTAGTTTGAGATCATCTGATTCTGACGATATATGTATGATTCTATACATCAACGGGATCCTGAGTTAACAAAGACACTCAAAAAATAATCCCAAAAGTATGTTTTTATCTTAGTATTGTGAAGAAACTTGCATGTGCTTAGCCTTTAGCACTTCATGTCACAGCATTTGGTCTGATAAAGTGGACACATTAGCAAAAAATATTTTATACAAGTAATAATAACTTCATTTATACAGCAGATACTGGGGATCAGAGTAAAATGGCCAATCAGTGACCAATGAAAGTATATTGTACATTCTTCTAAAACTTTGTGGATCCAAAGATGTTGAGGTTTTGTATCCTGAGGCCTTTTTTCCCCACCCTAAACAATTACAGTCTTCAGCCTTTAGACTTTGAGGCCTTCCCATCTGCACCTAGTGCTGTAAAGGTCTCCCTATGGTGAAATCTCTTGCTAGCTCTCCCTTCAACCCTCTAACCAGGACACAAAGCTCAATTTTATCATCCCCCAGCTTGAAAATCTCACTATATATGTTAAGTAGTACATTATTTAATTTAATATGCATACCCTCTCATATTCACTATGTTTTATGCTGTCTCTCACACACACACAAACACTCATCTCCAGTTGCACTGTTGACCTTGCAATCACAGGATCTATTTATTTGGTCCCATTCAGCCCCAGTATGTCGTAAAACCTCTTCTGTATTTCTGTCTTACTTTCACATTGACAATGGCTAAATTGTAAGTTCACCATCCATAGGTGTGCGTGGTCCTGTGTATTCTGTGTCTCTCTCTGGGGACCCATTGCCCCTGGGTCACACCCGACTGGTGCTGGCAGAAAGCCGTGTTGAGTTTCAGAGTTCTGTGTATATGTATCTGTGTGTGACAGAGTGTATGTGTGTGAAAAAGCCAGAGTATGTATGAAAAATGAAAAACATTATGTTTCAGAAGGAAGACGTCTGTGTGGGGAGAAGGAATGGAGTGGTGTGTGTTGGTGAGAGGGAGAGAGTTAATTGCAGGAACAGTGGTGTATCTAACATGGCTTTTTTTTTTTAAAGAAAAGCCGCCTCTTTTACTTTTAAAAACTAAAGAGATAAACTGAGTGTTAGGTTTAAGTGTAGGCTCAGAGAAACTCACGTGCCTAATATTATGCAGGACAGTCCCACTTGTTCTTCCAAACCTGATTTGACCCGTCAAGACATGGGCTTCACAAAACCTCTGAAGGTGTGCTGTGGAATCTGTCACCAAGATATTATAAGCAGATCGCTTGAGGTGGCAAGGGACTGGACAAGTTTGTCCTGCACATCCCACAGATTCTCGGATCTGAAGAATTTGGATCCCGAGTCAAAACCTTGAATACTTGGTCCAAGAAACCATTCCCAAACGGTTTTTGCAGGGCGTGTTAACCTGCTGAAAGAGGCCATTGTTGTTACTGTTGCCATGAAGGGGTGTAGGTGATATGTGTAAAGGCAACATCCACATGAATACCGGGACTCAAAGTTTCCCAGCAGAACATTACCCAGAGCATCACAGTGCCTCTTGCCGTATTCCCCAAACACACCTGACTGTCCAAATCATGTAAAAGATAATGATTCAACAGATAAGACATTCTTTCGTTGTTCCATGGTTAATTTCTGATGCTCCCATGCCCTTTGTAGGCACTTTTGGCAGTGAACGGGGTCAACATAGGCACCATGACTGGTCTGTGGCTTGGCAGCCACATAGCAAGCTGCATTGTTTGTTTTGACACTATCTGTAATGGGCAGCATTAACTTTTCCAGTGATTTGTGGAAATCACTGGAAGTCTGGGTCGACTTCTTTGAAATCGCACCAGATGGGCTAGCCTTCATCCACATGCATAAATTAGACATGGGTGCTTACAGGACATAGAAAATACTCCTTATGTATTTTGTTTGGACAATGGCAAAATTATTATACATAATTATTTAAGATAAGGACATGCAGTGAGTGCATGCTTAGTGCATGTGCATGGCTAGTATGTGTGTGCGTCCTTAGTGTATAATTACAACTTGATTATTCTTTTAGAACTTTTATACTATCATGCAATATTTTTACCCTAACGCTTAGACATCCTCCCGGAGGTATTTGTAGAAGGACACCTTCACTCGTGAACTAGCGTCACTAATGTACATTTTCTCTGCCGTGCTTGTTCTTAGTGAACTCAGGTTCGAGGCCACTCATTAGCTCATTAATAGCTGATACGTCTCAGCTGGAAAGTATATGATTCACACATACACAAACACACACATACACTGCCCTAGTTTTAGAAAAAAAAACCACCTGTCCACCCGTTACCACAAATTACTTGTAATTTCTCTTCTGTTTGGTACTATCGCAGTGATTAATGCGTTTTCACTGACACAATTACTGCATAATTACAGGGGTGTGTAAATTAAGAAGCTGAAAACCTTAGCTAAATTAGCCTGCAGGACACACTGCTGCTGACTGAATCTGACCAATGATACGCACACATGACACTGGCCAAGAGCCAATCACACTCTAATTCAGCTCATTGCATTCTCTCCCACGATCCTGTGCGTGTGTGAGGTGAGTGAGTTGTCACGGTGGCGACCCCCACCGTGTGCCGAGCCACTAATCGAGTTCTCAGTAATTGATTAAACAGATTTCTCTCTTACTGTGCTCTCCCCTCTTGCCCTGTTCCCCCGAGTATCTGTATGTGCCTGTTGAATTCAGCTGTGAGATTTTTAAACATTTTAATGTTTCAAATTCATAGCAGAGATGCATTGAAACAATGTAAAATAATAATAACTATAAAAATTACTGTGTTAATATAAGGTTGTGTGTGTGTATATATATATTTACAGATCAGAATTGTTGACGATGGTGGTAATAGGTTCAACTTATTTTGTCATCAGTAGCTGTGAGCACATTTTCATGAGAGAAACATTAAAAGGCAGTAGGGCAGTGTATTTTCTGTATGTGCCGATTTATTCATGAAGGATACATTTTGTGCAATCAATGAGTACATAGATTAGCTATGATAATTAAATCATTAAGTATGAAATAAAGTCAGAGTGGAAATGGTCCTTTGGAGAGAAACTTGAACATTAAGTTATTTTTGCAGTGATGGTGAAGAATCAGTTGCAGTGTCTACAACACAAATGTAGCCAGTTTATTTACACTGTTCTAGAACCACCAGTGAACCTGCACACATCTGAGTTAAAATACATAATGTTGATGGTGGAAAAATAGTGGTAAATCTAAAGGAAAAACGGTTTCATTTTGTACAATATACCCTGCATGTACCTCTTCACTCTGATAAAAAAAATTAGACCATATGCTGTTCCCTGAAATATAGGGCAATATATATCAGGTGTCAGGCACTGTATTCGTAACCCTCTTGTAGAATAGCGTACTCTCTGGGAGCTTTGTAGAGACGAAAAATGATTTGGATGTCTGATTCCCATCACCACTGCTGTGAACAATTCTTGCTCCACAAGCTTCCATAGAGCATTTCAAACCACTCCAATTTACATCTCATTAACCATTTCATGATGCAGAAATTTTAAATAAGTGGAAATCCCCTGTAACTGGTTTTATGTTCAATCACACACACACAAACCCTAAAACACAGAAGAGAAACACAAGCTTTGGATCACCTGCATTCTACACAGTACACACATGCTGCATTGTGCACATTACAGTTCTGTGCATCCATGTGAAAGTGTGTTGGTTCTACATCACGCATGTGGATCAAAGGTGAAACAAATAGTTCCATGGAAGTTCTGTATGGAAGTTTTAACACGCAAGGGATTAAGGTGTGTGGGGATACTGTGTATGTAAAGGGCCATATCCACAGAACCCAGTCTGAATTTGCAAAGTATTGCTCAATCTCTGAACCTTTCTTGAAGGCACAGAGGGGTGTGTGTGTGTGTGTGTGTGTGTGTGTGTGTGTGTGTGTGTGTGTGTGTGTGTGTGTGTGTGTGTGTGT
>JBBIGA010056997.1:0-12629 GCA_037576975.1 Alestes dentex
GAAAGAGAAAGAAGAAGATATATATATATATATATATATATATATATATATTTATGTGCAAGAAAGTTGCTTTCATATGGGTGAAGGTTGAAGCAATTCCACATGTACAAGTCCATAAAACCATTCATTAATTTTCACTCAGAAGGACAAGATATAAGAGTTACAATTAAATTCTAATTGGCCTATTAAAAGGTTCAACTGGACAATTTTAAAGAAATGGGGTTGCAAAAAAAACACCATTTTATTCCTGACTCAACTTGCCAACCAAGCATGACATGTTTGTACAAGGTACGCTTGAAAGGCCAACATAGCTACAAGGCTTACATAGCTACATGGCTAAACACAGCTAATGGAAGCTTCAATTAGCACCAATTAGCATTATGGAAACTGCAAGCCTGAATTCCAAATAAACTGATCTTATGGAGAAAATTCAGGCTTTGAGACAGCTGCTACTGTTTTACCTTTGCTTCAGTCCATTTTTCATAGGTAACAGTAAGTCATTCAGTGTCAGAAACCACATAAGCTCATCAGTTAGTGATTTCTGAACACCTCCACATGTTCTGTAAAGACCTAAATAGTGGAGTATGATCTAGCATTGCTTTTAGCTGGCATTAGCCTCATAGCCTGCAAATGTCTCCTGCATAAGATGTCCATGATTTTGTACTGCATTGAATTACAAGGCTAACATAGGTACAAAGCCAGCATAGTAACCAGGTTATCATAGCTACAAGGCTAGCATAGCTAATACCAAGTAGTATCATGTAAACTGCAGGGCTGAATGCCAGTAGACAAAATTCAGGCTACTGTTTTAGCTATGCTAACACACATCTGTCCATGTTTATGGGTAGAAGTGAGTCATACACTGTCAGAAACTATATCTTTCCATGGTCTGTGATCACCTAAATCATGGAGTATAATCTAACCTGAGACTAGCATGGCTAGCTCAGTTGGTAAAGCATGAGACTCTTAATCTCAAGGTCGTATGTTTGAGCCCCACGTTGAGTGCTTCAGCACTTTTTGGGGCAGCTGGTGGCCTAGTGGTTAGGGAGTTGCCCCTATGACCAGAACGTTTTGGGTTAGAATCCCAGGACTGCCAGTAGCACCTCTGAGGTACCCCTGAGGCGTCCCCACACACTGCTCCCTGGGCACTGTGTTCCTGGCTGCCCGCTGCTTCACTTGGTGAATGGGTTAAATACAGAGAAAGAATTTTGTGCTGTTCACACTGTGTGCTGTGGAGTGTTCACGTACGACAAATGGTCACTTCACTTTTAGCCACAATAGCCTGATAACCTGACAATATCTGAACTACACTGTAGGTCTATAAGGTCTATTTGAAGGTCTATAAAGGAGGGTTTGGATGAACCCCAAATCTCCAGGGACCCAATCCGACACTCTGAACCTCCAAAGCGAAAAATTAACCTGCCTGTTTTTTTCCAGGACATTTCTAAACTTTGAACAGGCCTTACTGTAGAAAACACATGACGTCTCTGGCACTGTCGACACCACTAAAGAGGGTTAAAGATTCACCCGAGACAAGAACAACAAGTGAAGACCTTCCATCAGGCCTGCAGGGCAGCTGGTTATCACGGCCCCCTCGGTCACTGGTCGCTGTGACGGTGGAGCCTCTGCCTCAGTGTGCAGGTCAGCCAAGCCTGACCGAAAAACAGGATCTGTGGGTCTTGTGACACCTGAGTGTCAGGAATTTTACACAGAAACCTGCAAATCAATGCCAGCCATTATGACACAACACCAGCACAAAAAAAAGAAAAAATACTTTATAGGCAGATTTGGGGGTTTTTTTGGTCTCATGCAGTGAACAGTACTGTGCAAAAGTGTTGCAAAACCTATTGATTAGCAACGGCTTCATTTTTGAGCATCTAAATGATCCAGTGCAGTTAAAGAATCAGTCATGGAGTGGCCTCCCCAAAGCCCAGATCATTACTTACAATATTACTTATAACTTATAGATAGATATTATACCAAGCATTTCTGTATGTAGCATAGTCTATTCATATTGTGGTTGTTTTCTTTCTACAGATTTTTATTTAGATGTTATTTAGATTATTTTTTTTTTTTTATGTTTTATTTTATTTTATATTGTTCTTGCATCTATGTGTCTTGTGTCTCTCTTTGTGTTGTGGCAGTCGTCGCATAAGCAATTTCCTCCAGGATCAATAAAGTTTTCTGATTCTGATTCTGATTCTGATTACTGAAGCATACTGGAATCGTCTGGACAGAGAACAAAAGTCAGTCAACGTCCAAAGAAGAACTTTGGAATGTCCTTAAAGAAACCTGGAGAACTTATTCCGGAAGTTGCTTAAAGAAATAACAGGAAAGCTTGTCTAAGAGAGTGTGAATGGTACTCAGAACAAATACTGGTTAGAATTAAACAAACCCCCTTTGTGTTCTCTGCTGTATTTATATGCATGTTTACACATGCTAAGATAAATTACTGTACCGACCTACTGTCTCATTTTCCTACAAAATATAAAGAAATGAGGGGCTCAAGACTTTTGCACAGTTCTGTATATGTGACAACATATATGCTAATAAGTGTTTTCAGGCGTACATATATCAATTCATTGGTATCATGTGGTAAGACTACATAACACATACATAAACTGATAAAGCTTCATAGAACCACTAATTTTTAAGTTTTGCTATATTTACTGAAAAGGATTGCTGTATACTGTTAAAAAGAGACATTTGAGAGAATAGCCTTTAGAAGAAGGACCATGGCAGCTAGTTTTTACGCACACACATATGCACACACACCACAACCATGTCAGTGTCACGGCATTGCTGAGAATGTTCCACCATCCAAATAATAGCTGCTCATTGGTGGACAAGTGGGGATCCAGACCATTGATGAAGGGGTAAAAGGGGGCTAACAGATATAAACGGACTACAGTCTCTACCTGTAAACCACAGATAGCACCTACAGGGTCAGTGGATCTGATTAAATGGACAGGGAGAGCAGATACAGGGTACATTTGACAGTACATCAGTAATTAAATCCCACTAAACTCGGAACATTTGCGTCTGAATATTTGATGCACCACCTGATGAGCGAGCATTGTGTAGAACACTCAAGAGCACAACACATGTAGCGATTAAACAGTCTCATTGTTTGACACTGTAAAATAAATCTTGTCAGTTTGCGCAACTATTGAACCACCTGACATATGTCAGAGCGGCACCAGCAAACAACCCTGACAAGCCGTTGTTTTCATTATAATGCCGTTATAAGCCACCTTTATTCAGTATGTATATTCATTCATAACTACTGATGGCACTGGAACCATAGCAACCACAGCTTGTGCTGTAGTACAGCAGACATAATCATCCTGTCAAATGAGTCAAAGTCAAACAAGGGACACCAGCATCGAAATAAACATCATCTCATGGATGAAGAGATCTTTTGCTGCTCTGCGGTTAGGCGGCGCAACCAGAGCAAATACAGAACAATTCACAACAAGTATTGGAGTGTTGACTTTCAGTGTGGAACACCTGTACATGAGTAAAAAAAAAACTCACGCAGCAACGGGTAGAAGTGTTAAAAAACTCTCCACTGAAGTGTTAATATCTGAACATCCTTCAAATGAATTCAGTTACATTATTTTAATTAATACACACACACACACGTTCAAACCCAACTGACAAGTCTTTGTGGGAGACATTCTAATGAAACAAATTAAAACAATGCGATTGAATGTTATCAAAAATAAAGTAATCAATTAAAATAATGTATTTGAATTACTTCAAAGTGTTTTATGAAGCCAGAGTGCTCGGGTATTAACTAGAAACTGTTTTGCGTTGTGTCTGTGATTTGTTACAAAGTGAAAATTCAGTCAGTTTTGCCTGTTTCATCCCAAATAACTATCCGAATGAAGTGCAATATAGTGCAGCCACTCAGAACCAGGTTCATTTACATATATCAGGGGGAACCCACACAGGCACTTGGAGAATAAACTCCAAACAAGGATCACAGTAATCAAACCCTGGACCTCCGCACTGTGAGGTGACAGCGCCACCTAGTGCACCAAACGCACAGCCATAAACAGCCAAACAACACCTAAACAGAGATGAAAAATAAAGGTGATCTTCTTAATGGAAACATACACACACTCAAACACACACCCCAAAACACATACTGGTCCATTTCCATACACTTACACAGAGGACCATGGAAACCACACACACACACACACACACACACCAGGACACGCTAAGCTGTGTGGGTGTGTGTGGTACTGAGGGGTAACTAAAGCTCAGACACTGTGTGTCCCACTCGTCCTCTCTCATCTCGTCCCCCTTTGGAGAGCTGGGGAGCTCCTCAGCTGTAGAGTGATTGGGAGCTAAAGCGATGCAGCCAGGTGCACTCTTTCATTCTGCCAGCGGAGGGAAGGACATTTACATTTCTTTCACAGACTGTGCGAGCTCTTACTCCAGTTTCAAACCATTAAACCAGCCCACTGTCCCACTGTCAGACCTGGATTAAAGGGCCCATATCCCACATTTTCTAGTATGTTATTTATTATATTTATTTATTATATTTATTATTTTTCAGCTACTTATGATGTTTACATGGTTTTATGTACCAAACAAATAATCTGTTGCTATGAAACAGCTCATGAACAATCTATGGCACTGTGCCTTTGAGACTGACAGATGTAAACAACCTCTGACTGGCCCAGCTGCACCTCACTGAAAATAACTGTGAAACACTCCTTACAACATCCTTTTGAGTGGGTGGGGCTAATCTGTTTCAGGCTGAACAGGAGAATGAATGGAAATAGGGTGGCATTTGTGACATCACAGAAACAATGACAGTCAAATCAGTTTGTTTTGTGACCTAGTTTACATATATAAAAACAGTGTTCACATGCTGCTTTTAAGTGAGAAAAATGTTCCATAAGGACCCTTTAAAGATCCTCATCACTCATTGGCCAGTGGACATTTAATGAGGGCTGAAGTCATTGTCCCATGTCGTCACCACTCTCCGACACTCAGTAACAATTTCCACATCTCTACTTTATCCATAAACTGCCTCATCGGCCTCATTTCAGCAAAAAATCTTCTTCTGGGACTTTTAGGGTTTTTTTTTTTTTTTTTTCTCAAATCTCTGACTTTTTTCCATGCATTTTTTATGTACATGTTCAGCACACAGGTTTACTGTCCTACTGTCGCTATGCTGCTGCTATGACTTTTGTTTTTTGAATCAGTCATTTTAATCAAATAAGATCCACCTGGCTGCAAATAAAGACGTGTGCAAAAGTTTTATGTGCAAAATTTGGTTGATTTCCTAAGTGGAAATAAGCACATGAATGTCCTCAACATTGAACACACACAAATATCACATTCTGCTAATTTTACAACTATTTGTACTGATTTTAATATTCATTCATTCATCCATCCATCCATTCTCTGAGCTCATGAGGCGAAAGGTGGAGAAACACCGTGGACAGATCCCCAGTCCATCACAGGACAAAAACACACACTCACTCATACAAACACACTTACTGTGAGGCCACCATGCTGCCACCTTAACCCCCCACCCCTATCACTTGAGTTTAACATAATGCAAAAAAAAAAAAAAGAAGAAAAAGAAAATGAAGTAGAAAAATGTGCCATAACTTTAGCACAGGCCATGTTCTTGTCAGTAATACATCAAACTGTGTTCATAAACAGTAAATATGCACTAAAATGTGCAGGAGGGGGTGCCTTAAGCGGTACGCTCCACCTCCATGTGTGATATAACAGGTCTCTGAAGAGTGGATGTTTAATATTTCTCTATTAAGGGTATGATTAGTCTTAATAAAGCCCTGGTATTTGTTCAGTTGTGAGATGACACTGCCCTCTTCTGCTGAAGCTCTGAATTGCATGATCCTGCAACTCGACTACAGTATGGATGTGTTGCTTATTTTGCACACAACTGTAAAATTTACAGCTCAACTTTGAGACTAAATGTGCAGATTTTTTTTTTTTTTACAGAATAAACTGCATGTGGTGCTAATTAGATAACCAGCGTCTAACAATGTCTGACATGGGCAGTACACTATGTACACTTTATGGACAGAAGTTTTGGGATCTGTTTTTCAGGGTTTGGGCTAGACACCTTACTTCCACTGAAGGACAATCTTAATGCTTCAGCAAATTAAGACATTTTAGACGCCATACTTCCAACTGTGGACACAGTTTGGAGAAGAACATTTTCTATTCCAGCATGACTGTGCCCCAGTGCACAAAGCAAGCTCCTTAAAGACATGGCTGGTTGAGTTGGCTGTGGAAGAACCTGACTTGTCCACACAGAGCCCGGACCTCAAGCTCATCCAACAGTTCACTTTTAAAAATCTTGTGGAAAGCCTTCCAAGAAGAGTGGAAGCTGTTATAGCTGCAAATGGGGACCAACTCCATATTAAATCTATGTATTTTAATGTAATGTCATTGACACTTGTGGTTTATATTCTGTATTTCTTTGTATTTTCTGTTTATACGATTTAGATTGTTTATCATATTGTATTGTTCATTTAAACACATATATAGTACAAACATATGTACAAATAATGCTTATAAACAAATATTAATATTTATCTTTATAAATATAAATCTGCATATTTATATTGTAGATTATTCTATACTATATAATACTTTAATTATATACTTTAATTTAATTTTATCCAAATATTAAAAATGACCCATATGGTGTTTTTATGAAAGCATATTACACAGGTCACCTTAAAACGACATATTAAAGCTGCAAAATAAAAGTCCTTAATGCACAGAAACCACAGTAGTCACTTCACTCAAAAATAATAATTAGAAGCTTTTAAATGATTTTTTACAAGAAAAGCAGCACACACTCTGGATGGAATTTGATTGTACAGGTTTATTATTGGTGGCTGTAGAGCTTCCGGACAGATGAACAGTTTGGTCATTTCCGAGGTCATCTACGCTACCACGACGCTAGGCCAGATCTTCACAGTGTTGGAGAGCTGAACTCAACATGCAGGAATGATTAAACTGATTCTGGGGGGTGGGGGTTGACTATTTTGCACTCAGCCTGCAGCTACACCTACACTACTCAGGGTAATTATTATTATAATGTTGGTATAATATCATGTATATTATCATGCAGAGATACCACTATAGAAGTGACCTCACTGACACGAGGGCAGGTATGGACGTTAGAACACCGCTTGTGTGTTTTTGTGCTCGTTTTTATATAACTGTAGTTTTAAAGTGCATGACTGAATATCACTGAAAAAATGACAGTTTGACAAGTGGAAGCATCTAAAATATGGTTCGTTTATCATTTCTAATTGTAAGAATAGAGGAGCAAAGGGAGCAAGCTACAACAGGATAAAATAGTAAAAAAAAATAGTTTGACAAGAAAATCTCATTTAAACTTTTTTCCGCTGACCCCAGATTTGCTTCTTTACTTTAGAACCGGAGCTTTAAGCCTAACAACACTAGAAGTCAATTGTCACCCAAATTGGTTCATCCCCCAAACTTATCTGGCCTCTCAAACCACATCCAGGTCTACATTAAGGTGTATTAGATTAAGGGGTGTGGTTTAGGACAAAGTATGTCCTCCTGTGAGCTGTAAAAATGAACTAAACTTCACTGCAAATGTTTCAGATGACACCAGGGCTGCTGTTCACAAAGCAGGACTGATCTCAGATCAGATTCTTCCATATTTATTTTGGTATTATAAGTCACAGAAACTTACTCTTGATCAGAGTTCCTGCTCCTGAGGTGGTTTGTAAAAACAGACCCTGTTGTGCAAAAGGGAGTGCAGCTTTCGGCTCCACGCTGAACTTTAGTTCATTTTATAACTCACAGTAAGTCACACTGAGTCCTAAACCGTGTCTACTAGTCTGCTCCACCTTAATGAAGAGCTGGATGTGGTTTTGAGGGTCCAGAGAAGTTTTGGAGATGTTTTTATGGTAAAAGATTTGGGTGACTATTCATTTTTAGTGTTCAATGTTAGCCTTGTAGCTCCAGTTCTAAACTAAAGAAGCAGAACAAGGACTCCAGACACGTCTCAGTTGATCAGGCATGTTTGTTGTAAATACTTATTTGATAAGGATGTGCTGTTCATTAATAATTATAATTAGTTATTCATTTGCAGCTCCACTCTGTATGTGCTAGTGTTCAAGACAACCTCAACTTTTTTGCAAACATTTGTTATGTCCTGAGGTTCGAAATAGCTCAAAAAAATCTAACAAAAACTTTAATAATTGTTACATACTTATAATTCATAGTCACTATTTTTTGTACCAAAAGTAAAAGTTTTACTCAAAATGTACTAAAATTAAAAAAGTTTTACTAAAAAGTAAAAACAAAAGTATTAGCCTGTGCTCGAATCTCCCTTATTATAATATTATATTTTTACTTATTTTAAATATATTCATCAGATAAAACTATAAAGATAATTTTTATTTCCATCAACCATCATTTTCTCAATGAAAACTGTCCGCCCCTGCACGAAATTACACTGAAAGCTTTAAAATTCAGTATTTAGCCGAATCTTATAGAAATCTCATTAATATCTCCTATGTTTAGATGCTTTCAAACGCCAAAATATCATTTATTTTGCAGTGAAATAAATCAAAAGGCTCATATACACAAATCTACCTGCGAAATTTATGAACATCTGTATCACATTCAGCAAATATGAGCGATAACTAACGTTACATAACACATGAGCAATGAAACAGCGCACCTGGTGGTGAAATCTGAGGCTGTTATCTGTATGAATGAACGCTCATTTTTAGGCACCGGTATAAAAATGGCACTTCCCTTTGGGTTTCATAGCTAACTAACAATGCTATTTTTCTCTATACCATGAAATATCAAATAAGATTCAACTCTATTTGGCACAAAATGGTGAAAAAGGCCACTAAATTTCATCTACACAGTATTTGTCTGGTGAGGACTTCATTAGTTGTTAAAAAGAGCTATTCGGTGGTCATGCAGACAAGTAGCACAAACTGTCCAAAATTGTAAGCCCTCATAAATATATATATATACATAAATGTATACAGAGATATACAGACATATATATAAGTTCAAACCACCCCCCCCTCTGGTTTTTAAAAAATTAAATGATACGCTGCTCTTTTACTACAAAAAACATCAGAACTACTTAAAGCAAATATAACTGACTGTTTTTTTTTTAAGTGTAATTTAATGGATGAATGGTGAATGTTTATGTATGAGTTTCATCAAAATAACCCAGCCTCGCTTTTATCACAGCAGTACAGATTCACCACATACTTTCTAGCAATTTTTAGAAAGAACTTGTGTCCAAACCCTCCCATCACCTTTGCAAGCAGCAAACAGTTCGGTCTCATTTTCTGGACGCTCATTTGGAACTTGTTGGCCCAGCTTGTCCCTGCAGCTCAATGGGAGAAAGATCTGGAGACTGGAGAGTCTAAGACACCATACCACTTTTCTCTGGACTGGATATAATTTTGACACAACTTTGAAGAACGCTTGGGATCATTATCCTGCTGAAGGAATAAATTTCCATGACTCAAGGTGAAGATCAGTGCACTAAAGACAGACCTGATTTGTCTCTTCAAAACCAATAGTTTGAGCATTTGTGACTAAATGTGTGTTACTACAGACTATAAAATATTGAAAACCAGTCGGTTACATTTGTTTTAAGTATTTTTAATGCTTTTTTTTTTTTTTAATAATGAAAGTTAGTAAAAGCAGCGTATCAATAATTTTAAAAAAACCAGAGGGTGTTGTGTATACTCTCACATCTTTATAAGTCTATATATCTGTATGTCCAAATATACATACAAAACCTGTCAAACCATCTCTGGTCTCCTTACTATTAAAAAGCCATGCGAGAACACAAATAAACTGTACAAAAATAAAAAATAAGCTTCTGACCCCTGAATAACCTCCATTTCTGAGGACAGAAGCTTGCTCTGTTTGTGTGTTATGTATAATGTGCTGGTGGAGGTACCTGTTTGAATGTAAAGAAATAAATATCACACAAATGTGAGATGAGGAGACACTAGATTTTTCATACAGGAAAACACATTCGTCTGCCCTGCTGCCTCAAAAACTGCTTCTAGTGAATACATGAGAGTGTATATATTTATAAATATATGTATAGTGTGTGTTGTGTGTGTTTGCTCAAGTCTTCTAGGATCATCAGTTCACCGGCCAGTTGTGATTATAGCAAATGCCACAAGGGGGCAGTGTTTAGAACAAACAGCTCAGAAGACTTTGGTTCGTTTGCTGCCCAGGGAGCCATGCTGCAGAGAGGAGGGACAAAAAAAACAAAAAGGCAAAAAGACAAGTGAAACAGTAAAAAAGTTGCAAATAAGAACCCACACTACAGACACACTGAAAAGTCTGGAATCACTGGTCAAACTAATGACTGTTATTCAAGAAAAACTCGTCTTAATTTTGGCATATTAAGCAATTAAAAGAAAGAAATGGGAAGGCTGTAAAGTACCTAAAGATACACACTTATCAAATAAGATTAACAAATTTTGCACATAACAAAGCTGGAAGAGAGCAAAATAGAGTGAAGCTGAGAGCAAAGTTGAGTGTTTGATTGATCTTTTTGGGTTGTCTAATGTGAAGCAGACAAGATTAGATGGAGACCAAATGCCGAGTTTGGGTTCCCAGGTGGGGTTCAGCACACCTACCTTGGCCTGTTTATAAAAGTGAGGTGCCAGCTCAACCAGCCAGGCCGATTCCACCGCCGTCACATCCCGCATGAAGTATTTAGAGGTTTGAACCACCTCGTTGAAGACCACCCTAATATAAAATGAAAAAAGAACATTAAGAGGAGATAGAAAATTATAAAAATATAATATCCAGTTTTCCACATGGCCTTTAGGTCCTGAACATAACTGTAGCATATTCAATTTCAGTTCTGATTTCAAGGCTGCACTCAAACTAGGCCCAGTTGACTGATCCATTTCCCTTCCTGCACACCTCCTGCTGACCTGTGCTCAGATTATGCTCAAAGTCCAGGATGTCAGTGCACTTACTTCCTCACCCCCCTGCTTTATTCTTTTGGTCCAGTGAGTTGCCAGATTTTGAGTGTCCTGTACCTTCAGAAACTGGAACCCCAGTGTTTTCAGCTCATCACCTTCAGTGGCTCTTTGGTCCACAAGCATAAAGAAGGTCGAAGTCGAGTCGACTAGTCGTTTGATGATGTCACACACACACAGCAGAGGAACACAGGTGTCCAACATTGTCAGTGTATTTCCTATGTTCTAACAAAGCATATATATATATGTATATATATATATGTGTTTTTTTTTTTTTTTTTTTCTTCTTTTTTACCACATACGCAGGTCAAATGTGTTTTGTCTCTGTATACTGATTTCTATTCCAGTGAGCCAGGTGAAATTTATGCAGTAGCCTAACCACCATCTGACATACAACCAAGGAAAACTTTCCGTCATAGAAATGCTGGCATGTACACCTTTAGTTTTTAATGCAGGTATATCTGTCTTCTTTGAGAAGGCTGGGAATTTCCTTTAGTTTCAGTTTAAAGTTGACTTATTTCTTCATTAAGCAGTTTCCTCGTGGATCAAGTTTTCAGACTCTGATCCTAGACTGTTGAATTGGGTGTTGAGGTTGAGACTAAGACTACCAGGCGAAGACAGAGGAAGATCTTACCTCAGTTTCCGTCCATGCGTAATTATTGTCTTTTGTTGTCAGGTGTCTTTTTCTGTCTTTTCGTTCATTTCACCAATCCTGTTTGTGATGCCAGTTATAAATAAGTATAGAATAAGCAATAATACAACAGAATAGATTACACAGGACAGACTATGGCATAAACCCTCTCATCCTAGGTATACACACCCCTCAGATTCTTATTAGAACAATGCTTGGCTGTGAATGTGTGGTGAGCCGGCACTACTTTTGGACAGTGTTGAGCAGTGATTAGCGTGAGGCTCTGAAGATGATTGGGCCCCATCTGAGGAAGAACATCACACTCTTTAGCCATGAGATAAAGACCCACCTCAGCTAAGTTGTTAGCCTCATACACTTGGTACCTTTCTCACAGTGTTAAAGATCGATTTGTTAGTGTCATAGAAAACTCCCACTGAAGTGTATCTTCAGCCCAGACAGACAGTCATGCTTGTTCCTCATCGACTTCCCAGTTGTTCGTTTGTATCTACATAGTTGTTGTTGTTTTGCATAAAAAACAGTGTTCTCTTTCCATGTTGTGATGACATTTCGACAAATCAGAAAGCAGTGATTCCGTCAGCTCGGCTGTATCCCACTTTCGGCCCTGCTGTCAGGCAGCTCGGTTTCGGCTCAGGTACAGGTCCCTTTATTTGTAATGGAAAAACGTTTGTTCATGGTACAGCCCAGTTCCTTGTACCAGTGGAAAAGTGCCACTGGACTCCCGGCCACAGAGAGGGCTGGCCAGGGACACTGACTGAGTTTATATTTTGAACACATTGTCCATGAAGTACAGCCTGAACTAGAGCCTCCTTTGAGAAATTGATTCAATAGGTGTTTATGTGTGTGTGTGTGTGTGTGTGTGTGTGAGTGTGTGAGTGTGTGTGTGTGTGTGTGTGTGTGTGTGAGTGTGTATGAGGGTGTGTGTGTGTGTGTGTGTGAGTGTGTATGAG
>JBBIGA010057026.1:0-12628 GCA_037576975.1 Alestes dentex
TACTGTACTTTAACACCGACTTGCAGGTTGTGCAGGTCACCGTGCTGTTTGTGTGTCTAGAGTGAAGGATCTCCACATGTGATGTGTGTCTGTGTTCTCTGCTGTGTCTCTTGTCTTGTTGTGGTCTCCTGTTTAGATTCCACTAAGAGCCAACGGCACCGCCCCTTTTATGAATGGACTATAGTAATTGGTTAAACCAAGGAACGCGTATCAGCGTCAGCCAATCCCGGTGGCAATTGGTGGGTCCCACATCCATAAAACGCCACTGTTGTGCTGAAATCTTGCACAGACTCAGTACACAATATACAAGATTTCATGGATGAAAGCCAAGCCAGTTAACTTGGCCATATACATTTTAGACACACATCACTGAGGCTAATATTGTTAATATTATTAATAATAAGGCCACTCACACAACTACACAGCCCAACCCACCCGCACACACTCTCAGCAGGGAGGATTTCAGAGGGTCTCAAGAATTAAGAGTCTTGGACTCCCAAGACCCCCTGTATTTTACATCCTGGTTCTACTGCAGGGTGTACCTGAAGAACTGGTTTTACTGTAATAAATGCAAAGTTAGATAAGTGTGCAGTTAACCATTAGTTTTTACATCTAGAATTAATTAAAACTCTTTGTGTATGGAGTGGTGAGTTTATCTATTTTTACTTATTACTTCAACCAAGCAGCAGAGGACCCTTTTCTCAGTTCCTATTCAGTAATTCTGTAGACTTCTAGACAGTTATTTTTCTAGTAACGTTAGATTAGTCTTCTTAAATACACTATATGGAAAAAGTATTGGGACACCCGTCTTAATTATTGAATTCAGGTGCCCTTTTCTTCTAGTGAAGGGCAATCTTAATGCTGCAGCAGAGCAAGACATTCTGGACAACACCATGCTTCCAACTTTGTAGACACAGTTTGGGGGAAGAACCTTTTCTGTTTCAGTATGACTGTGTCCCAGTGCACAAAGCAATGTCCATAAAGACAGGGTTGGATGTGTTCAGCCTGCACAGAACCCTAACTCTACAGAACGAATGGGCACAAATTCCCCAAAACACACCAACATCCTCAAAGCCGTCCAAGAAGAGTGGACGCTGTTATAGATGCAACGAGATAGAGCAACTCCATATTAAAGTCTGTATTTGAAAGTACTCTCTTGGTGTGATGGCCAGGCGTCCCAATACTTTTGTCCATGTGGTGTGGCTGATAATGATCGTAAGTACGTGTTTTTCTTTTCTCACCCGTTTTCCACTAATCCCGCCCTGCTGAGATATGATTGGTTAGGATCTCGTCTTCAAAAACACATGCACCAATACACACGCAGATAGCAGGATGACACCAGCCAATAATAAGCACACAGCGTCGTGTCAGTTGGAATACGGGTGGAGGAAAAGGCCGACTGGAGCGCCACTACGTGTCTTTCAGCCGCAGTTTATGTTTACATGACAGATAAATCGAGTTTGTGGCGGGAGCAGAAATTTCGACGGAATTTGAGGTCAAGTTGGTGTCACATCTGAGGTAAGTTAAGCTTGAATGTGTAGGTTACAGCCTGAATATGTAGGTTACACCCCTATTAGTTTAATTTCCAGGGTAACAACGCTAGACATGGGCTAGGAGGTGGCATGCTAGAAGCAGCTCTCAAGGTTTTCTTCTTCTTTTGAATAATTTTTTAACTCTCCTAACGCTAAGTCACAACCGTTTTCTATTTAAATTACATTTTTCTCGTTGTAGCTGTCTGTAAGTCACGCAGTAGCACAAATTACAACACAACAATTTTCGTTGACATTAGAGTCTGTAACATTGGGTGGAATTCATGAAGGGTTTTTTTGAGTAATACCTCACCCAGTTCCATGTGTGTAAGCCTGTTAGTGAAAAAAAAAAAGCTCAGCTAAAGGCTGGTGAAGTCCAGCAGAGTCATGGCCTTTCAACTTCATGCACTGTTCACAGACAGAAAGAAAGAGATGCAAATCATGTGACGGTTCATCTCAGTTTTGATTCTAAACTTGCAGAACCTTGCTTTTCTGAATGAAAGAAGTAAAATATTTAAAAATAATGCTGTTTGTAATATGGTAATAATTATTATTGGTTTCATTCTGCTAAACAGGACAGTTTGTGTCCTTTGCATTAAAACTGGATAGTAGAATTATTTTAGAATTATTTGTCAGTTTCAAGCTGAATTCAGCAGCTTGAGTAACATAACATCATGTAACTGTGTCACCAAACTCAAAGTCAGCCATATTATATCTGTATAAATAGCAGAGGTGAGAGTGGCTAGTTTAACTGCTGTCATACCAGAAGAGCTCCATGTGCCATAATTGTAGCTTAAAAATGTTCAGATGTACTCATAATTTTGTGTACCCTTTTGAATGCTGCTTTACGTCTAATTTTTTCATTATACTCATTTTAATGAACTTTATTTGGACCATGGAGAACAAGTGTGAAAAGTCAGTTACCACAGGATGTGGTGGATTCTTTACCAATATTGTAGCACATGATTTAAATGACCTTGGGTTACAAACCACCGGAATCTTCATCGATGTGGGAACATGCGCTCCACAAAAAAGACCAACATGGCAAATGGGCATGACTGAAATCTTTAAGAACCATGGGTAATCTCCAGAGTCCTTGTCCTCATTTAAAACCCGTTGCTTCCCTATAATCCCTTGACTCTACTTGTTTGACTGTATGTTTTTAAAGAAAAAATCAAAAGAAATGAATTACAGTTGAAGTTTTCTGACTCTAATTTCTAATCTCTGATTTTATTACAGAATTAAAGCGGGAACTCGCTACAATTCCCCACAACTGCCAGCATGGCCACAGCTGTGGAGGACACCAGTGTGCTGGAGGAGGAGCTGACGTGCCCCGTGTGTCTGGATCTTTACCGTGACCCCCGGCTCCTGCCGTGCGGCCACAACTTCTGCCTGCCGTGCCTGCGGAGGCTGAAGAGCCGCTCTGAGCGTGGCCGCCTGCGCTGTCCTGAGTGCCGGGAGAGCCACAGGTGCTCAGTGCCGTGGCAGAAGAATTTCAAGCTTGCCAATATCGCCGATGGCTTCCGGCGTCGCAACCAGGCTGAACGGCCCGTATGCGGCCAACAGAATCCCACCCACAGAACCGACGGGGTGCACTGTGATTACTGCTCCCCAGAGGCCGCAAACACAAGCAAAGGCTTTACTGCGGTAAAAACATGCCTGAAGTGCGAGGTGTCGATGTGTCCAGAGCACGTGCAGCCTCACTTGGAGCTCCCCGCCTTTCGGGAGCACCCACTGGTGGAGCCACTGCGAGACATGAAGAAGAGAAAGTGTACAGAACATGATGAGATGTTTCGTTACTACTGTGTGGATGAACAAACCTTTCTCTGTAATGCCTGCACCATCGAGGGAGGCCATAGTGGACACTCTATCAAAACACTCAAGAATGCCATGAGGGATATGAGGGTAGGTCATGTCACATACACATGCATTGCATACACTAGGGGTGTAAATCTCTGATGTTCCTACACTTTGATTTGACTGCAGTTATGGGAAGTTGGGGCATGTATTCAGATTTTTGATTGGTTGATCAGGGGCCGATTATTGATCATTTTACAAAATCTATGATACATGGGGAGAGACAGATGACGGGTGAGACGCCTGTAAAATGTGTATCGCAGAGAGAGTCTGTGACATTACAGATATGGTGGCAACTAAAAGCGGCAAAACAAATGTGGAGCTAAACACACAGCAGACTCAAACACACTTTAAGACATTAAAGCTCAGGTCAGTTACGGAAAGAAATAAATGCGTCACTATTGTGGTTCAATTAAGTAACAGCCTGGGATTGCTCTGAACCAGATCACCTGTTTGGAGATTAAATTTTCACCGCAAAGTTTTTTGCCCATTAAACCAAAAGTTAAGTGTCTCCAAACACTGGTTTTATAGCAACCGCACAATCACAGTCAAATGACCAAGCCAGTGACCATGTAGGGCAAAATTATGAATCTGTGACTTAGGTTATGGATTCTATGAACCTTCCTTATGGCTGAAGTCTCTTATTTGGCTTGCCTCTGTTACTACAGTGACCACTTGTAAAACAAGTAATATAGAGTGACGTTTAGTATAGAGCAACATGTTCCTTCACTGTCATGTGAAATGAAGAGCTCTGGAACACAGGACAAAAGCAGAGCAGCATTCATGCACGTTGTGCTTTGTTTATCACACCATTGAAAACACAGGAGAGTAGGGAATGAATGGGTTTCACAGAAATGTTTCAAACATGCTACATGTTTCTCTAATGTGATTTGTCTATTTTTTGTTTCTGCTGAAGTCTGCTCTCCCTTGAATAATACCTGTTTTGTCCGAGTCTTAGACATGTAGTTTATGTTCATTTGGTCCGGAATGATAGTCATCAGTCATAAAGATGAAACTAACATTTAATCCAATTTTTCTTTCGTCTGTACCACTTCTTGTGGAAACCAGTGAGTCTCCATCATATTAATATCTTAGAAGAGGCAAATACTTCTGTTGCTACTATCCTGTTTATAATGGATAGCATGAGAAATGTTGGATAAAACCTAGCTGTCATTGTGAGGATGCCCTGCCTTGCTCTTATTCATACCCTGTCTCTTTCAAGGCATCTCTGGATATTCAGCTGCAGAAAGCGGACAGGAAGATCAGAAGGGTCGAGAGAAATGTACAGGACCAAAATGAGGTGGAACGCCAGAACAAGGTACACGCACAATTTCTAAACCTGATCTCTTAGGGTAAGAGTGGGGGAGGCACCACGAGCTTTGCATTTCAAGTTCACATACTGTACTAACTTAATTCACATCCATGTCTTCTAGGGATTTCTTAGCTAAAGTGGCCATTTAGGCCTGGTTAGTCCAGTCTTCTTCATAAAGGGTCTGATTCCATAATCAGTTGGTCATAATCTTTTAGCAAATGTTAACAAAGCGCTTCTGCTTTGTTGGAATAAAAAAAAAAAGCTGCAGCCACACCAGCCCTTCAGTTGAACTGATTTATTGAGTCTATCATCTATAACTACAGACATATGATCCAAAGGAAAAACACAAATGCAGATTCTCCCAAACAGGAGTGTTGCATAAGACAGTTAGGCAATGAACATATTATCATGCCTTGTTGACGACATGCACAACCCCAGCACAGTTAACTTTTACTGCTAACCTGAACAGCATTTTACAAGCTTTGAATACTCATCGGCATCCCTGAGAGAGTACTCAAATATTCCTTCTCAAAATGTGTAATAAAATTGTAAATAAATATAATTTTTAACAAGAGTGTTACTGCAGTTCAAAATCTATCCACTAGGTGGTACTAATAGTCAAAGTGAAGCTGATCAACCCTTCTCGTGCCCTGTGCTATGATGGAATCCCTATTTGATGCCTTCTCACTGAAATAACTACAGCTTTTATAGGTCACATTTTTTTAAGTTTGAATTGTTTTACATTTTTTATCGAGAGCTAGTTGATCCAGCTATCACTTTTCTTAAAATGGAAAGCAGCTCTGAGGGCAACAAACAGGCTGGACTGAGCTCAGATGTAGTCGGGCTGAGTTTGGTCTGCCCTCCCGGCACTTCAAGAGCTCACCAAACAGATTTTGGGTTTTTAACTGCCTGGTTTTATTGTTACCCTCACAAGAGCCTCACATATAAATCTCACATTGCATGCTGACGACTTGCCTCAGATGAAAACCAAAGCTTTATTTCGCACTTGCACATAAGTATTCTTCTTATTACTGAGAATAAGGTAGTTTTCTTTCGAAGAAATTTCTTGTTGCACCATTTCTGGATCCTGTGCCTTAGGCCTTTTTGGAGGAGACTGACCAGCGGGTGGATGCCTTACGAGGGACCCTGAGGACACGACTGGACAGTTTCCTGTCGTCGCTTTGCGACAGTGTGCGCAGCCACGAGACCGAGCTCAACCTCAGCATCCAGCAGAACCTAACACGTATTGCTGAGGACCGCAACCGCCTGGGAGAGGCCCAAACAGCCATCAGACGGCTTCTACAAGAAAATGACGCTTTCCAGTTCATTAAGGTCAGTGACCCGTATACTGGCTGAGTGTGACTATGTAAACAGTGAAAAAGCTTCTGTTCAGTCGTGTTATTGTCTAGCCAAATATATTGTAGGCATTCAGGTTAACTGATTTTGGCTGAAATATGCAGGCAATATTAAGGGAGCCCAAGGGGTAAATGTACCATGCTGAGTTTCACAAGCCAGAGTGATGCATCAGAATCAGAAAACTTTATTGATCCAGGAGGACATTGCTTATGTAATGACTGCTGCAACACACAGAGATACGGAGACAGAAACAATATAATATAAAGTCTAAATAAAAAAATCTGTAGAAAGCAAAAAAACTCAATATAAACATCCTATGCCACATACAGAATTGCTTGGTATAAATACTAATTTCAGGAACACAGCTGAGTGGAAAAACTACCAAGACAAATGGTAATTTGGAGTAAGTTATTGCACTTACTAGAAAATCAGTAGTAATAAATAATAAAAAAGTAATATTGACCTCAGTGTTCCCCTCAGGGAAATGTTTTTGTAGTAGCCAGCAGAAATGGCCGACGTTACCTGCCGGGTCAAAATGGTCTACTCCAGAGGTGCCCAACTCAGCTGAATATAAAAGATTCTATTGAGATCAAGGACGGCATTTATATTGAACCAGATTCCAAACCACTGTCCAACTGAGTAGATTCATCCACCTATTCTCTGAGACTCTCATCCTAACCGGGATGGGGGTCCTGGAGCCTTTACCCACACTCAGAGCAAAAGGTGGAGAAACACCAGGACAGGTCCATCACAGGGTAGAAACATACTCACATTCAAACACACTGGGAGAAAACCAGAGGTCCCATAATCATAGGAAGACTCACTGAGAACATTCACCACAGAGAGAACCTTAACTGTCCCAGCTGGGAATCGAGCCCAGAACCTTCATGCTGTGAGATGGTAGAGCTACCTATTGTGCCACAGTTCCACCTGCATACAGGGTTTAGAAGGTGCACGGAAATAATGAAGACATTAACAAGCTCAGGACAGAAACAAGAAGTGAAAGTTCAGTGATGAAGAGGTCGGGGTGTTCATGAATGAATCCTCTTCAGGAGGTCCCTGTTCACAGTGGTGGTGAATGGAACCAGATGTCTTCCTCTAAAAGCTCCCTCTCAGCAGTTGTTCCATGAAATGGTTTTGAATGTCTTATGTCTGATTCTGTGTCATCCTACCCTGCTTTTCCCTGGTCTGTGTTTTGTGGTAGAAAATCAACAATCTGACAAAAGATTCTTCGCTCAGAACAAAGACTTTATTTTCTTCTGCATAAGGAGAGAGAGGTTCATCACTCAGGGCTGTCCTGAGATTCTGAAGGTCTTCTCTCTGGAAAACAAGTCCTCACATAAGACATTTTATACCTTAAGAACAGTATACACTTATCTAACTAGGCTGTAGTTCATGGGGGCCCTTTGCGTAAGGAATCGCTGTAAATTCCCTTATCACCTTTGACTCTAGCAAGGAAGTGACAGTCGGCTCGCATATTATGACTCTGCATAGGATGACCCCATGACAACGACCTTGAACAACTCAGTGGAACAGAGTAGAAGAGATGATACAAAACCAACTTAATGAAAAACCAGCCCTCCTAACCTTGACAATTACCAGTTACGCTGCACCAGGTGTGGCTGAGCAGGGAAATCACAAAACTGTGCTGGACACAAACCTTAATGAGTGTTTATGTACTCCTTAGTGTGTACAAAGAGGGCACTGTTTGTCAGAGTATTAAATCAACACCAAAAGGATTATTTTACAATATTTATTTACTCGTATCTGCTGAGTAAATGCATGAAAATTGGTAGTCTAACCTTAGCTAAAGTTAGTCTGTTTCTTTCTAACTGCCATAGCTCAAAGACAAAACAAATGAGAATCTTTCCTGTGATCTTTCTCCTCTCCTATTGCAATAATCTTCTTGCATTACTCTTTCGTAAAGATTTAGCGCTTAGTGCTGTCCTTTCGTTCTCACACTGTCCTGAAACTTTAAACACACGACACAAGGCCCAAATCTCCCTCAGCCCTCTGTATGCTCAAACTGGATGAAATCAGGTCCATCGAGCTGGACTGGAAATTCCTAAAGAATACGTTCCGAAAAAGCACCCAGTCTGAGGCACAACACCTGTGCCTTGGGAGTTCAGCACTCAAGTTCATATGAGTTCAGACTGTCCTTGAAGAACCAGAGTGAACTGGACATAGGCTGTCCATGAGCCATACCCATGAGATAAATGGTAGGCAGAGTCTGGACTTAATTAATTATTGGTGGAAAAGGAGAGGGGAGAACAATGAATGTGCAGATATTTGTGTGATCAGAACTTATTGGTTTAATACTTTTGGTTGGTTTTGGTCATGCTTTCTTATATCTATAAACACCCATCTCAAATCCAGCTGGGGAAAGGAACTTCCGCCAGACCACAAGGCTGCTTTATTCTTCAGTAAACAGCAATCTGCACTTCTCCGACTGCGTTTGACCTTAGGCTCACTCCAGTTTTCCACGACACCGGTTCCAGTCATGTGTGCTGAATTCACACCAACGCTGCATAGTTGCCTCTTTCCTAAAAAAACAAAAAACAAATCGACTCTAAAGGAAAAAGGATTTGTTTTGCTTGATTCGTACAGGCTTGTAAAATTCAGTTAGTTCATCACATTAGTCGATCGCGGATGGCGTCGCTCTCTCAGACAGATCTCAGTATTGACAGGGCGTTTGTAAATATACCCTGGCTGGCCGTCAAAGTGAAGTTGGTGGCGGCATAAGCACAAGAGTTTTCTTTTCAGTTTATTATTTGATTAACAATTTACTGATTTTACTCAATAAATGAGACAGTAAATAAAAGAAGACTACAACGCTAGATTCCAGAGGGGATTTGAATGTTTGGGTTTTTTGTGAAGGTGTCATTAAATAAAAAGTAATATGTTATATGCCACTGGTTTTATCACCATGTTTCAAAAAGCCATGTTAATTTTATTATACAGCCTCTGGCAAAAATGATGGAATCATTCGCCCTGCGATCAGCAAGTCGTGGGTTCGATTCCCAAGACTGCTAAGCACCTCTTAGGTAGCCTGAGCAAGGTACTCCCCACACTCTGCCCCCCGGGCGCTGTGTTCCTGGCTGCCTGCTGCTTCACTTGGTGAATGGGTTAAATGCAGAGGAATAATTTCGTGCTGTTCACACTGTGTGCTGTGGTGTGTTCACACATGACAGAATGGTCACCTTCACTTCGCTTTGATGACGTTCACTTCCTAGCAAATAAACAAAGAAAGAATGAACTCTCAGAAAATCTAAGAAAACTAGTGAAAATGCTTCTATTTTATCTCCAAATTATCACTAGCATTACAATTCATATAATCAACATTACAGTTAGAGAACATACATGGCCTTCAGAATTTACTAGCTTTTGTAGGCCCATCCCAGCATGATTTCAAAAAGACCATCTTTCCATGCTACTGAATGCTTGGTTGTGTCTGTCTTCATGTGCCCCCATAAATGCTCAGTGGGGTTTAGGACTAGACATATTCACTTAATTCTGATTCCCACTGTCCTACTAGTACATAACATGAGGTTTTGTGCTGAAAACCTGACGTGTGCTTGTATTTATAATAGGCAAACAATGGCTGTAAATTTAGTAGTGGAAACAAATTTGATAAGTTTGTTAAATCTGAATGTCATCTGAGCATGTGCTTCAGCAGAAGGGAATTTGATCTTTTCTTTTCTTTTTTTTTTTAACAACAAAAGGAAATGGTCAATTTGACAAATGTACTTGCTTTTCAGTATTGCCAAATACTAATAAATTATTTTATTCAAGTAATTAAATTATTTAACTATTACCTCACTTTTTTTAATTCAGCTTTAGGTATTATGCTGTTTACATGATTTGTAGTAGAAAAACGTTGTAGTGAATGTTTTGGGCCCCCAGTGTCCTGCAGTGGAGAGCTAAAGGACTTTAAAGCTGTTTATTCTCTTTCACAGTTTATGCCGGTACTACTCATTTTCTACTTTTAAAGTCTCTTTTATTAACTGTTATCAAATGTTCTCTTTTCCAGGAGTATAATTCATGTGCCAAAAGGTAAGAGGCCAGTTAAAATTAGAATGCAAGAATAAAAGAATACAGGGAGATGTTCTGAGTGAGTTATTGTATCTTTGTCTGTGCCTCAGGTACCGCAGTCTCCTGAGAAGGCCTCTGTTTCTCGCGCATAGCATGCCCATAGATATGGATGTTCTGGGGACAGTTATGGAAGGGAAAATGGAAGAGTTCATGACAGACATGCGGCAGCAGATCATTTCGCTCATCGACACTCTATGTGAGTATTAGTATAGTGGGTATACTGGTTCATACATGTAAAGTAAGCTAGAGTTCTTTTATGCATATATAATTATTGGTATTTTTAATATAAATTACAAATGAAATTGTCAGACCCAAAGTTTGTCCAGGGTGCATCAGCCTACCAGGAATATGCAGTTATGTCAGATTACCAGTCCACTTCTGTCTGCTTTGAAATCAGATCTAACAAAGTGCAGAACCATTGCTTAACTGATGTAGTTCAACCGCTATATGAACCTCACTCCCACTCTTTTGTCAGTCTGGTGTAAGTTAGCAAGCTGATAGATAGGAAATTCAACAATGTTAGTCTATCTAGGTACTTGGAGCTAGCATATCTATGTAATATAATTTAATTATAAGCATTCTAGACTGCTAATACTGAATGGCAGGCGCATGTGAGCCCCGCTTGTATCTCACTATGCTGTCTATGGCAAGTAAGAGGCAGCCTGAATTGTAGGACTGTCCCAATTAGGGAACACTGACTTCCTGTTTGATGTAATGTTTACGTTCAACAGATGTCTAACCTATCAGTATGCATAATTAACATTAACAATTCAAGTGAACAGGGAAAATATTGTCTAGCTCACAAAGACAAGCCATTAAGTTGATTTTATATTTAACTTTTTATACTTCTTGGTGCTGAGTTTTCAAATGCTTCTTGAACTTTGTAATTTTCTGGTCTGTAAAACTCTGATTTAGATTTGTCGCCCCTTCTGCTGTAAATAGGAACTGTTCATATTTATCAAAGAAACTGGTCCCAAATGGTCAACATTTTCAGAGATCCTTAACATGTCATCTCTGATAATTACTGAATAATTTATAGGACTTGATTTCCCCCCCCCCCCCTTTTTATTCATAATTAGTCGATTTGATATTTTAGATGAATACCAGGTATAATCAAATGTTTGTGTCGTCCTTTCTTTCAGGTGCTGGTGATGAGGGGGACATGGGTGTGGAAGAGGAGGACGACAGTGAGGAAAGCGAAGAAAGTGATGATGATGACAGCGGGGAAGATGGTGAGGAAGAGGAGGAAATGAGGAGTGAGGAAGAGGATGAGCAGGACCACAGTGAGTCTACTGATGAAGACTACTCCCCTGAGGAAGATGAAGAGGATGAATAATGTATGGAGGATGAATTAAACACTGTCCTGCGGTGTAAGAAGTTCTTACAGTTGGTTTACCAAAAACCTCTTCAAATTCATACTACTGCCTCAAGGCTGAGGACTATCTAAACAATAGGGAAGTCTGTTGTGCACTCCTTGGCAGCTTGAAACTTGCCGTGTGTGTGTGTGTGTGAGAGAGACTGCAATCATTTATGCAGACCCATACATGCATATTCTTGAATATGCTTGTTAAAATGAAGACATTTGCTATATTGCTGCAGTTTACAACAAAAAGCTGTACTAAACCTCTGTGTGCCAGTTTCTCAGACCTTTATTAAGCCTAATCCTGGACCAAAAAGAATATCAGTTTGAGACTAAGCCTAATTCATGTCCGGGAAGCTGGGCCTATGAGTCTAATTGAGTATACAGCAGTGTTGTCCTGTGCGGCAGAAATGAAATAGTCTGTTTGTGTCACTCTAAAGTATTGAATGTAACTGCTCTATAATCTGTACATGCACAGAATATGAATGACTTCTGGACGTAGACTAGTTTCATACTCTCTTACAGTGTGAACACTGCATCTAGAACTGGGCTTAATATTGTAAAATATGACAAGAGTCTCAGGATGGGAATGATCCGTATACAATTGCACTGTTTTTTCAATTGTTTAATAAAAGAATGTTAAATATTTTTATAGTGTACTTGAGAAAAAAAAAAAGTAATAAAGATTTTCAATTTTCTGAGCAAATCACCAGCAATGCACATTCTTTAAAGTGTTCATTGTAGTACCGTGTTTTGACTGATTATGAACATCTTTTCAGAAGACGGCTGGGGCAATTCAGAGACCAGTATGAAAGAATTCTCAGTCAATAGTTAACTCACAAAGAAGTTATTATATAACTTCGGAAAAGCACATTTACAGTATTTTGCCAGAAGCATGTTCTGTTATAATCTGGAATAAGATGCCTTGTTCTCCTGTATTTGTTTCCCTGCTAGAGGGATAAGAGGGGAAAGTTCTTATGCTGTTTTCTTGTGGTTCATCTTCCTTGAATCACACACTGCTAGCATTAGATAGAACATACATTTTCTGGAGGGCTGCACTGTCAGAAATGTACTTGTTAAGCCAGGACCAGTGTTTTTTTTTCCCCTCAGATTTCATTTGCA
>JBBIGA010057067.1:0-12625 GCA_037576975.1 Alestes dentex
TACTATTTACAAAATATTTACATATAACATTACATATTTACAAATTCTGTGCATTGTGCCACATTCTCTCTGAGACACTGCAGCTGTTCGAGTCTCTTGGTCACAATTTGCACAGTCCTCTGCTAAGTACACTGGCCTCTGGAGCTCCGGCTCTGAGTCACTTCGAAAATCCTGCTGAAAAATATCAGGCACTCCCACGTGACCACATGCAGTTACAGTGTGACGACCCCCATCCCCCCAAACGCACGCACGCGCACACTTACACAAAAGAAAAACTCCCCGTCGGTTTTATCACAATGTAGTCAACTTATAAATCATTTTATTAATTAAGTGTCATAACTTCAGTGTACTCACAGCTTTAAATCCGGGTCCTTCCCCGAGATGAATTCAGCAATGCCCGCCGAATCAGCCGATCAACCAAATCGCTTTCATTCTCCGACTCGATTTCTTCGTCTTCATCTCCAACAAAGCCTCCGCCACTGTGTGTTAGCTCTTTTTTGACCTTTTCGCCATGTTTCCACAACACTAAATTCGCGCAGAGAAGCGCTGAGGGTGCTGAGGGCGCATTCCTGTTTGAACCGGACCACGGAGGCGGGGCGGAGCGGGCCCACACTGGTGGTATCATCAGCAAACTTGATGATGGTGTTGGAGCTGTGTCTGGACACACAGTTGTGTGTAAACAAGGAGTACAGCATTGGGCTCACAGTCATGAATCTTGAATCTTGAGTTACTGGCTGCAGCCTTCCTGTTCTGGTGTTTTCATTTAGTTCATCTAAAAGCCGTAAGATGCTGCCCAAACGTCCTGTGCCACCTGGCAATGCACCTAAGCTAAGAGAAGGTGTAAGACACTCGAGGAGAAGGCTGAACTCCTGGATATGCTCTGGGAAGGAAAAAGTTATGCCACTGTAGCACGCCATTATGGTGTCAATGAGAGCACCGTATGGGATTGGATGGGGTAGGGGGGATGAGAGGGGCATGTGTAGGAGCATGCACAATGTGTGGGTGTTGCTGGTGAGCAAGTGAGAGGTGAGTGTTAACTGTTACAGAAAAAAAAACTTTAATAAAAAGAGGCTGTTTAATTCAGTCGCAGTCCAATGTCTGCTTTAACCGGTGGGTCGCCGCCCGACGAACAGTAAATTATTGAACTGTAAAAACAATTGGTGATTACCCATACATTTTACTGTATTTTTATTGCTAAAAAAATTAAGGAAATTATTACTGCATTTACCCTGCTTACACCACAGAAAATGGCAGCACATACCAAAGAAAACATGCTTGCATTAATTAATTGTGGGAGACGGGATACACGCTTACATGTACATTTTCGTTAAGGGTAATGTATAAGCTGAGTTTAAAATGAAATTGTGTTTTGGATTCAGTCATTTTTTCTTATAACCGGACTAATAATTGTTGGCAAAAACTCCAGCAAATTCGTGGAAACTGCAGATATCATCCACATTTCATTTGCTTTTTTCATGGCAATATATAATTCTTCATGCATTTTAGTGCTAAATTATTAAGAAAAATATAATTTTGTAATTTTGTAACAAATATGAACGTAAATTCAGCTACATTTCCATATAAAATATAACTGTATAAATGTTTTTGTACTCTCGTGAGAACAGAAAGAAAACACTTTTGGGATGGTTAAATATGCTGTACTCAGAGCATGGGCGGACTGGGATTAAAAAACAGCCTGGACTTTCTTCACCAGCTGGCAAAGGTCTGCGTCTCGGCTGAGAAAGACAGGCCGATGGCCACCATGCATCGGACAGGCGTTCTTTTCCAGAACGCAATGATTACCAGTCCGCCCCTGACTCATCTTGAGTGTTTCTCGTTTTTCGTTTTGTTTTTCTTAAAGCCTAGTAGTTTTATTACTGTAAATTAAATTAAAAGAGGCTATTGAGCTCAGTCGCCATCCAATGTCTGCTTTAACCGGCGGGTCTCTACAATACAGTACTCCTCCTGAAGAACCCTGAATAAGACACGCGTCTGATGAACAGTAAATTATTGAACTATAAAAATGGATTGTTATTACCTCTACATTTTACTGTATTTTTATTACTAAATTACACTAATTTATTACTGTATTTACCTGTTTATACCAAAGAAAACGACAACGCATACCAAAGAAAATGCCCGTGCATGAATTACAGTACAGTCTGTATGGGCTTAGCTCTATATTTTTGTTAAGGGTAATGTATTAAACAGAGTTTAAAATGAAATTAAAGTGTTTTAGGAGCATATTTGGGGCATATTTAGGGTTTACACTATAAAAATAGGCATTTTTAGGCTTTTTTTTACCAAAACACAACACATTTTTTCACTATATGTGGGTGCTCTTGGAACGTAATCCCCGCAAAAAGCGGGGATTACTGTACTCCCCAAAACAACAATCAATGTCAGCCGGCAACCTACCCCCCCACTACAAAGCCTCATGGGAGTATGAGTCCTACTGTGCCGTTCGCTACAATACATATATATGTGTGTGTGTGTGTGTGTGTGTGTGTGTGTGTGTGTATAGAGAGAAAGAGAGAGAGACAGAGAGTTAAAACAAGGCTATTGTGACTTGTAGGACATCTAAAGGGACTGAGGGAAAAAAGCCTAACCATCAGCAATCTGCTGTTAAGGTCATGCAGTTTGGTTGTGTGTGTGTGTGTGTGTGTGTGTGTGTGTGTGTGTGTGTGTGTGTGTGTGTGTGTGTGCATATGTTGTGTGTGTGTGTATGTGTGTGTGCGTGTGGGGTGTGCGTGTATGTGTGTGTGCATGTGGTGTGTGTGTGTGTGTGTGTGTCTGTGTGTGTGTGTATATATATGTGTGTCTATGTGCTAAATAGAATATAGAGAAAGAGTAAGAGAGAGAGAGAGAGAGAGAAATTGAAAGAGAGTGCATGTGCACTAGGGCCATGTGAATCAGAAGTTTCTCCAAAGAGGTAATGGCAGGGAGCAGTCTTTATGATCAAGGTTACAGTTCAGCATTGCACCTCAGGACCTACCTAAGCCTGCTGCTCTAAAGTAGTTGAGCCACATTGTTCTCTCTCTGCCCGGGAGGTTCTCTACATCCAGGTGATCAGCCACTCGATGACTGTCCTTCACTGCAGCCTCACACACTGTTTTCCTGCAAGGGAGACCTTTGGTGTAGAGACAGATTGTTCACTTTGAAAGAGTCCTCTAGCTGGCCCACAGCTCCATTTGAGCATGAGGGTACTCCAGTACTTCAGAAGACTCCAAAACACAGTGCACTCAGTAAGAGAGTGGACACAGTGAGAGAGGAGGTTTTGACTGAACAAACATATTATTGCGTTGTTCCATCCTAGCACTGTTCTTTGATTACAACAGGTAATAGCAAATGTGTGATGTTTAAAACTCTTCTTGGTTTTAAGTAAATTTTGTTCTGTTTAGCTGATAAAGTGTATCTGAAGTTGTTTTTTAAGAGTAACAACAACACACTGTTTCAAATAAGTCAGCTGGGGGCAGCTCATGGCCTAGTGGTAAGGGCATTCGCCCTGTGATCAGAAAGTTTTGGGTTTGAATGCCAAGACTGCTAGTGGCACCACTGAGGTACCCTTGAGCGAGGTACTGTCCCCACACACTGCTCCCCGGGCGCTGTGTTCTTGGCTGCCCGCTGCTTCACCTGGTGAATGAGTTAAGTGCAGAGAAAGAATTTTGTGCTGTTCACACTGTGTACTGTGCTGTAGTGTATGACAGAATGGACACTTTACTTTGCTTTACTTCTAAGTCCACCCCTGATTCTCTAAACTCTGAAACATGCTGAAAAATGGGAGGGCCACATTGGACCATAGGGGAGGGAAAGGCAGTGTGCGCTTCAATGGAAATGAGTAAATTTTAGCAATACAGCTCTGTGTCTGTTACTATTACATCACTATGATCCAAGCACAGCCATTTTATATTATTACAATAATGCTGATTGTGTTCAATAAGATGGACAAGGTCAGAGCACAGGCTTTGCCCTACTGTTTGATGATCATTACTGAGTCCTCCCTGCACAAAAACATTCCCGATGCTCTTGTTGAGCTACCCGGCTGCTCTGTGTTTGGAGCGGACTGGATAGGAAACTTAGGGAAAAAAACTGGTGTACAGCCATGGACAAGGCAGATAAATATTGCTGTACTGACCTGGACCTACTCATGGTGAGGTGCAGACCTTTTTTCATCCAAGGAAATACACAACAGTGACGTTACTGATAGTATATATCCCTGCACAAGCTAATGCTAGGTTAGCATGGTGTAGACCACATGATATCAACAGCCAACTTCCCCCTTCACATAAATGGAAAAGTAACAGAAAGTATTTAGAGACATCACTGCGTGTTACGGAAGACTGCACAGTGTTTGGTAGGGTCGGTGCTCCCACACCTAGAAGATCTATATCAACCGTCTGAGGAAAAAGACCAGCAGCATCATTTCAGACACCTTGCACCCTGGTCACCCTATATTTGAACTCCTGTCATCAGACAAACGTTACAGAACAATACAATCCCACACAAGCAGACTGTGGAACAGCTTTTACCCCTGTGCTGTGGCCTCCATCACCTCCACTCAACTCCTCGTCCTAACTACTCACTCACTACAATAATCTGCACAAACAATAGCTCTTGGGACTATCACTCCCTCAGGACCAATGTTTACATCTATTTATTATTGTTAACCTTTTTCTAGCAGAGGAGAGATGCCAGTCTAAATTTCATTGAACTTGTATAATGACAATAACAAATGTAATACATTAAATAATAGATGTGACAGTTTTTCAATTCAATTCAATTCAATAATGTCTTTACAAAATGCTCTAGATATAACCTGTGATCTCAGCACACACACACACACACACAAACACACACACACACACACACACACACACACACACACACACACACACATAACTAAACACCAGCACCTTCTTCTTCACTCTCTCCATGTATGTACAGTCAACTCCGGAATTACTGAAATTTAGTTTTTTTAATTCTAGTGCAGTGAGTGATATTTTGGGATTAAACTTTTTGTAACATTTAACTGTGTTAGAAAACATGTTGATGGACTATCCTCCATGCAGAACATTTACAGTTCCTGTGTCTTTGCTTGTGGTCTGTCTTTTCAATATGTCCTTTAGGTTTTCAATTGGATGCATATCTTGAGACTGAAAGAGCCACTGAAAATCTTTGATTTTCTGTTTGCGGATTTCTGTGCGGATGTTGATGTGAGTTTGCTGAAATGGCCAAGATATGTTTTCTGACCTCATCCTGCAATTAATTTTCACAGGATCCCCTGGACCACTAGCAGCAAAACAGCCATAAAACATCAGTTATCCACCATCATATTTGACAGTAGTTATCAACCGCTTTTTTTTTTTGTATGCAGTCACTTTTTTATCAAACCTGATAACAATGTACATGACAAAAAAGTTTTTTTATTTGCATCATCTGACTATGTCACATGATTGCATTAGTAGTTCCAATGACATTTTGCAAAGTTCATTCCCTGCACTTTGTGGATTGCTCTTAGCAAAGGCTTCTCTCATGGAACTCTTCCAAAGAGCTTCTGGTCATGCAGGTGGCATCTGACAGTTGATTATGGCATTTAAAAACGCCAAGATTCAGCTAAACTGTGCAGTTCTGAAACTTTTTTTTCTGAACTTTTTTCGTCTCTCTTACTCCTCATTGTACATATTCATGTCCCCTCTTTCTGGCAAATTTTCAACTGCACCACACTTTTCAAACTTCTTAAAATAAAAGTGTTATTAACAGTTTTACAGTTTTTACTGAATGCAGTTTTCTGCAAGTTTTCAACCATTTCCTATTATCAGCAAGACCCATTTTAACTGACAGCTCTCTCCCTTTTTACACAAGTTAATGATGTCAAAGGGATTTGTACATATGTATAACATATTTTTAATGCCCCATGGAAACAGCAAATGATCATAGATAACCATGGAGTTCTTGGTGACTACGATTTTGCCCCATATGTTTTTGAAAGAATACACTATTCTTTCACACTAGTAAACAACATGTTTGTAGGAATGGCATTTTACACTCCTACATTTCTCATTTACACATTGGAGCTGCCAGCTAGCTGTAGTTACATGTCTAGATCCCTGTCATTTGTTTAGCAAGAAATAGCAAGCCCCTTCTTCTGATGCTAGCAAAATATGTCGACCACAAAGTGAGCAAAAAAAGAATAACTGAAATACCGAAGACTTGTCTTTGGCAAAATGATTTTTTTTAGAAGAAATTCCACTATAGAAACAAAGAACTTTATTGCTTGGGAGCAAATGATTGAGCTGTAAGGTTAATGTGAAGCTTGCACACTTCAAATTTGCTTTAGGAAATTTAAGAAATATAAATAAATAAACAAACAGAAACACATTCTGAATATATTTTTTCATAATCTGGCTTACCGATTTGTATTTTGTATTTTAATTGGTTATTATATATGGTAATTCCAATATTTCAGATTTCATAATTGTCACACAAATACCAATGGTCTTAAGTCCCATTATCTTATTATAAGCCCTTATGGTATGTGTTACAGGTGGCTCGAGGGTGCCACCAGAATGCTAAGCCTGAGTATCGAAGTACTCCTGCAAGGGTGTCCTTGTGCCTGTAAAGCTGGAACCATGACAGATGTTTGGACCACATTTGCTCACACAGCAGGGGTACCTCTTCTAGGTGACAGCACCATCGAGCTTTGGCTAGCTCCACGAGCTTTGACCAGCTAACACAGGTGGTGGCGGAGCTGGTTAACCTTGTTTGCCCCTCTCCTCCTACACTACCGCAAGCCACCACGGCTCCTAACACAACAAATTTTGCTGTGTCAGGGGGGGACCACTTTCATGAATCACTTCAGGAGCACGACTCAGGTGATCCAGCCAACTGCAGGACCTGCTTGCTCAGCTTTGAGCTCTACTTTGGGATGCCAGACACACGAAATATCTCAATTTTCATCCAGTGATTACGTCAACAGGCTCAGAACTGGGCCCTGACTGTCTGGAGGCGGGATAGCTCAGTTACAGAAAACATACCCGAATTTGTCCACCACTTCCTAATGGTCTTTGAGCATCCAGCCCAGGAGCAGTCCTGTGGAGACCAATTACTTTGTCTGCATCAGGTGTCTCAATCAGCAGCAGAATTTTCTATCACCTGAGGGCTAAGAGGATTCACCCCGCCCCATCAGGCACATCCACCTCCCAGCCCAGACCAGAATACCAGTGGAGATCGACTGGTCAAGTACTGGGCAAGTACTTCCATAAGGAGAGGCAGGGCTATGCTAGTGCTGAAGAGGAGAGGGGCACTGGAACAGACAGTGGCTGACTCAGCCCCAGAAAAACTCAACTGAGAACTGGGTACTGCAACAACTTAATTCTTTTAACCTGTTTGTAATGCCTGTCACTGCGTACACTAATAATCCTTCCGTTCCTGTTCTTGCTTATAGATTCTGGGTCAACTGAGAAATTTATGTCTCAGTCTTTTGTTTCTTCCTTATCTCCTCCTGAGGTCCCATTACCTCACCCTGGGCAGTCAGTCTGTCAGCAAAGCCCCAGTCTCTTAAGTCTAACTCCTGCTATGTTGTCCATCGAACTTCACCATTTTCCCAAGTCTCAACACCAAGTATTTTTAGGCCTTCCATGGCTTTGTAAACACAGCTCCACTGTGTAAACACAGCTCCGCAGATTGCCTGGTCCCCCATTGAAAAGGTAATTGTGTCAAACATACCATTTCATGCCTTGCAAAATCAGTCCCATGACAAAAAATCCTGTAAACATACCCACCTGTAAACAAAGACTTACCCGAAGTCTTTAGTGCTGCAAGGGCAACCCATCTCCCTCCTCATCATCCTTGAGAATGTGCTGTTGAGCTCCTGCATGGTACCACACCCCCTTGGTCATGTGTCTATCTCCTGTCTGAGCCTGAGACTTGAGCTATGTAGGTGTATGTGGCTGAAGTGCTCAAGCGGGGGTTCAATAGCTGGTTCACACCTCGCGCCTCTGCTGGTTTCTTCTAAAGTCAAGAAAAAGGATGGTGGACATGCATAGACTACCAGGGGCTTAACACCATCACAGTCCAGCACATGCACTCTCTCCCTCTGGTCCACCTACTTTGTTTACTAAGTTAGACCTGTGGAGCATGAACAACTTTTTGTGGATTTGGGAGGGAGACGAATTGAGGATGGCATTTTTCACAATCTTTGGTCACTACATGTACCATGTGATGAGATTTCCAATCTTCTGAAAGTAAAAGCGGCATGACTCCGCTGGCTAAAGTTGAGTTTAACAAGCTGACAAAACCTCCATGCATATATTGAAAATACCAGATTCCATGCTTCAGTTTGTGGGAGAAGTTGAAGCTTTTGAGGTTGGAATAGAGGTAGTACTAATGCAATGACGCGGCAGTCCCGCTAATTGCATCCCTGTGCTAACTAACATTGGCAGAATGCAATTATGACACTGGGAACCGAGAACTACTCGGCAGGCTTTTCTGGTACTCACCGACCACCGAAATCTGGAACACATCTGGAACACATGGGGGTCACAGTCACCCTGACCTCTGGAGACCATCCTCAGTCCAATGATCAGGGTAGCCCACCATACAGGAGGTCAGCAGATTCCACCGGGCCTGTTGCCACAACTGGTCACATTACTGGTTGGAGTTTTTGGTGTGGGCAGACTATCCCCAGAATTCATTGCTCCACACTGTGACTGGTCCAGTGCCTTTTAAGCCAGTGCTCGAAGGGTAGCCTCCTGTCTGTCCATGGGACCGGGTGCCCACCAACGTAACTTGGGTGGACACTCGGTTCCAGGATGCAGAGAGAGTCAGGGAGAGAGTGCACACTAACATCAGTTGAGCTGTCCGCAGTTTCTGATAGCAGGCAAACCGACAAAGGGGTGGGACTCCCACTTATAAGTCGGGTGACAGTGTATGTTTGCCAAGTTTGAAGAATCTGTATCTAACCCTCACAAGCCATTTGTCACCTTTTCATCCCTTCTTAAATCTTCATCTCTCTCTGTATCTTCAGCTCTCTCACCAGAAGACTTCACCAAGTTCTTTGATGAGAAGATTGATGATATTATATCCATTCCTCCATCCATCAAGCTGCCTGCCAGCCAGTGACCACCCCATGCTGCCCAGCCATGCTGCTTCTCATTGCTCTCTCCAGCAAACCCACTACGTCTCTGCTCAACCCTCTCCCATTGAGCACACTCCAGATGATATCATCAGATCTCATCCTGCACATCGCCTACATAATGAACGGCTTCAGTTTGCAGTGGTGACACCAATTCTGAAGAAACCCTCACTGGACTCCTCAGATGTCAACTACAGACCGGTATCTCTTCTCTCCTTCCTTTCCAAAGTCCTGGAATGTTCTGTTTATAACTCAACTCAACATATTTCTTTCTCAAAACAGGCTTCAGAACCCTCATCAGTCCGTGTTTAAGGCTGCACACTCTACTGAAACTGCACTACTAGCTGTCTAGAACAGCCAACCTGTCTTCTGCTCTGATTCTTGTTTACCATTCTGCAGCCATTGACACAGTCAACCATCAGATCCTCCTGGTCACTCTCTCCAACCATGGGATCTTGAGCGCACCCAGGCGATGGTTTGCATGCTACCTTGATGACCAGAGGTACCAGGTAGCATGGCAAGGTTCCCAGTCTGCCCCATGAATATAATCCACTGACGTTCCACAGGGCCCTTGGACTGCTTCTCTTTCCTCTATATACTGGTTCTCTTGGGCATGTAATAGCCACACAAGGTTTTTCCTACCACTTTTATGCTGATGACATTCAACTTATTCTCTCTTTTCCCTCCAGTGACGATCAGGTCTCGACCCGCGTCTCAGACTGTCTGGCTGACATCTCCTCTTGGACTGTGGTCCACCACCTCAAGCTGAATCCCAGCAAGAGCTCCTCTTCATCAAAGGGAGTCCATCACCAAGCCAAGACCTCATTGTTTCTGTTGGGAACTCGGTTTTCATCCCTTCAAAGAAGGTAAGAAATCTTGGTGTTATCCTAGATGAAGATCTGTCTTTCTTGCTGCAGGTTGACCACATCTCCAGAACATGCAGATACCTTCTCTACATCATCAGAAGAATCTGACACTTTCTCATCACTAAAGTTACTCAGTTACTTGTCCAGTCTCTGGTCATCTCAAAACTGGACTACTGCAACTCTCTACTAGCTGGACTTCCACTGAAGGTAACAAAACTACTTCAGCTGATTCAGTTTGTCTTCAATGTTTCAAAATTCTCGAACACCGTTACTAAGGAACCTTCACTGGCTCCCTGTGGCCACCCGCATTAAGTTCAAATCATTAACAGTTGCTTTCAAGGCTAAAAATGGACATGCACCTCCATAAATATCAGCACTGATCAAGCAGCGTTTCACTTTTCGTCCTCTCAGGGCCTCAAGCACTGCTCGTCTTGAACCTCCACTGCTCAAAAGAAGAGGAAGGCATGCATCAAAACTCTTCTCAGTCTTCGTCCCCCAGTAGTGGAATGAACTCCCTCTTCCGATCAGATCTCCGGAGTCCATCGCTGTCTTCAAGTGTCGTCTGAAGACCCACCTCTTCAAGGAGCACCTTGGTGACTAACTATGCCTCTTGTTTCTGCTTATTTATTTCTTTTTCCCTATTTTCACTTAATAATAAAAAAAATACTCTCATCTCCATGCCTTCCTTATTTTTGCATTCACCTCTGACTTTTCTTTGACAGGAGATGTTTAGGTGTACTTAGCTGTCAGTAACGTGCTTGAATAGCTGACATTGATTTAAGTATAGCTTTACAGGTTTGAAGAACAGCTGTGGACTACTTGAGCACTGATGTACCTGATGTGGCCACACAATTCATCAGGGAGGCATGGGAAGGGACAGGGGACCTAACCGTGTTGTGGCTGGATCGGGCAAACATGTATGGCTCAATACCACACAAGCGCTTCAAGCTTGCCCTGCATCAATCCCATGGTTCCCAGCAAAATCAAGGACCTCATCCTGGACTACTGCAACAACTTAAGGTTGAGAATCACCTATGGATCTCTTACATCAGACTGGCATTGGCTTGAGAAGGGTATAATAACAGTATTTTTGGCCCTTGCCATGAACATGGTTGTCAACACAGAGTCCAAACGCAGAGGCCCCTTGACCAAGTCTGGAGTTTGAAAGCCCGATAAAAGAGCTTTCATGGATGACCTGACTGTCACAACAATATCAGTTCCAGGCAGCAGATGGATCCTTCAAGGCTTTTTGAAGCTTATTAGTGGCCTCACTGAAGAGTCCATGGTCTCACAGGGGAAGCTCTGCAGTACAGAGAATACAAAGACCCAAAACTGCAAGTATCCAGGTTCAAACAGACAGGAAGTGGAGTGCAGGCATATCTGTGGAGGTTGCAGGGTCACGACTGAAGCTTAAAGCACTAATGGGATCTGTTGCAGCAGGATGAGCACGCAACACCTCATTCAGGATGAAGTTTGAAGAAGCAGGGTTGTGAGCCTCTATCACAGACAAGATGGGAAATTTGAAGATTACATGGTCTAACATCTGGCAGGCCAACTACCATTGTATAAGGTTTCTGGTCCAAGCTTTCTATGATGTTCTCTCTATGATGGCAGATGGAGATGTCTTAGAACCATCTTAGGCCACAAAGAACAGAACTCTCTGCCGGTGGGGGATGTGATGTGGGCAAATGAACTGAACCACTTTTTCAAAAGGTTTGATTAATCTGCCAGTGCCTCTCCACCCATACTGCCCTCCCTGATACAGTCCCCAACATATGCTACAGACACCCTTGCCCTCACCTCTGTTCCACCTCAAACACTTCACACCTCCTCTACACCTCACACCACTTCCACACTCTTTGCTCACTGCTCCTCCCCCCCAACCACAGCATCCAGTACACATCCAGCAGATGGCTCCAGCCTGTCTATTTCAGCCATCCAGGTTATAAGGGAACTGAGGAGGATCAAAGCCAGGAAGGCAGCGGGTCCAGATGGCATCAGCTCAAAGGTTGTCAGGTCCTGCACAAATCAACTGTATGGGGTAATGGTGCACATCAAAAAATGCATTAATGCAAAATAACACGTTAACATGCCCAGCACAAAAAAGCCACTCTCCGCGGGTACGGTGGGCCAGCTGAATATCTTTAGGCATGATGGTGACTCTCTTTGCGTGAATGGCGCACAGGTTCGTTTCCGAGCCATTCACTTGTTCTTGTTCTTCATTTGTTCTTGCCATGGTAGCCACAAGAAAAATAGTGAAAATAATAGTAAAATATATAGACTAAACAATACTGTGTATTGATCGGATGAATATTTACAGTAAATCATATATTTTTTTAAATGCCAACTAAAAACGTGCCAGACAGAGCGGCGTCCCCGTAACCTAGCAACCAATAAATAAAGAAATGGTTAAGCAAAGACGGGGCTTTTTTTTATAAATATATTGTCTATTCATGGAGATTTGGGCTTAACAGCCAATTTGCAGAGAAAAACAAACAAGAATTTGCAGGATGTTATTGCTGTTTTAAAAAGCATGACGCTGCTGTGACGCTGCTGTTGGAAAGAACCGCGGAGAACCGTGCTCCTAGCCTAGCCTGCTATTTACCTCTGCTTTAAAGTCTAAATA
>JBBIGA010057162.1:0-12622 GCA_037576975.1 Alestes dentex
AGTTCATCCCAAAGATGCTGGATGGGGTTGAGGTCAGGACTCTGTGTGGGTCAGTCAAGTTCTTCCACACTGAACTCATCCAAGCATGTATTTGCTTTGTGCACTGGGACACAGTCTTGCTGGAATAGAAAAGGTTCTTCCCCAAATTGTGTCCACCAAGTTGGAAGCATGGCATTGTTCAAAACGTCTTGGTCTGCTGAAGCATTCACTGGAAGTAAGGGGCCTAGCTCAAACCTTGAAAAACAAGTGTGTGTCCCAATACTTTTGCTCATTTAGAGTAGTTTCGTTTGTCTAGGAGTAAAAAAAACTCTGAATATAATCTGTTTGTATTATACAGACACCAACCTATAAAAATAATTGTGCAATAAAATAGAAATATTAAAAAAGATCAAGCCAGGGAAAGGAAATTGTCAGAGGTCAAGAAGTGATCAGTGGTGGTTGCATGCAATGACTACCAGCCATGAGCCCCAATGCCCCCCTTTTCAGTCTTTTCCTGCAACACTCCCCTCAGTTGTGTCTGACCTTATTATTTTAAACCCCCCCATGAGCTCCAGTGTGCCAGCTCTGTTTACTCTGAGCTCTGAGCAGACCTTGCCTATGTAAAGACAGTTTGTTTGGAATTCAGTGACCTCTAGTGGCTTTCTGCTAAAACACAGTGAATGAACCCCTGAAATTAGATTATCCAAGCTCAGAAGTTCTCACTAAAACTTAAGAAGTCCTAAGACTGTGGTCCTTTATGTCCTGCCCTCTGTGTTACAGTTAACCGAGTGCTGTTGATGCTGCTGATCCTGATGGCCTTTGCTCTGCTGTACAGTAAGACCTTCAAAAATCTCCCAGCACACCACTCAGGTACCTATCATGCAAATCAGGAAACTTTCATATACACCTGTTATGTGATATTTGATATTGTTGTGTGTGTGATTCCATCATAGGTGCGTCAGTTGCATTCCAATGATATTACAGCTACATACAGCTCTGGGAAAAAAATAAGAGAGCACTGCAATTTATTTTTAAATCAGCATCTCTATGAGTCTGACAAACATTCCACGCCAGTGTCAGTTAAATTCCTACACAAGCACCTCATTCTGCTTTATGAGGGACTGATTAGTGATCACTGGAATCACCTCTAATTTAATGAGGAAAAGTATAAAAACACTGCTGTAATCGACACTCTCCTCTCACAGTGAGACCAGTTGGATGGTAAAACACTACTAGAAGTTCGTCAAAGGTAATTATTGCCATTATGTTTAAGAGTGAACAAGAGATTTGTTTTCTTTGGATTATTCAAATTCTGTAAACACTGCATCATTTCTCTTATTTTGATGTTTTGTCATTTCCTTCAAATGTATGCTTTAAAGAACAATATTTTTATTTGGAAATTAGTAGGGATATAGTCAGCAGTTCTTAAAAACTAAGGCAAAGTTCAATACTTGTACCTGTAAAAGATAAAACCTGAGAAAGTGAACATTTTTGCGGTGGTTTATTATTTTTTCCCAGAGCTCTATATGTGTGTAAAGTAAAACATACCCTTTACACAAACACATTTTGTTTACCACAAACTGCTCATATTTCAGATTTTTAAAAATGCAAAGCATGTATAAAACCAAGAAAACAGCATTTTTGCCTGTCCCAGGCCACCATAGCTACACATTACTTTGAAATATAACATTAAAATGCTTTATGAATTATTATAATCCACTTAATACCTTGTAAAATATTTTTGGTCAGTTTGGAATGTTTCATAAGTCACATGTTTAAGAGGAACTTTGCAACATCCGCAATGCAATTTCTGAACGGTTAAATGCTCTATTTTTAAGATTCTGTTTTTAATACTGGCTCTAAAAAGTTAAATTGACACCGCAACATCCGATCTATAAATACAGGCGTACATAGCAGTGTCAGAAACCATATAAGCAAGTCTATTTTAGGTGCTGTACTTTCTTGACAAAGTTTTTTAGGTCTGCATTTTGCACAGTGATAAATGATAAGCTGTAAACATCTATTACTGATTAGTTCCATTGCTTGTAGACTCACAGATGTAAATCTAGAGAGCACAGCATAAGTAATAATCATAATTATAATTTCTATAGCACCTTTCTCAAACTCAAGGTCATTTTACAAATAGTTAAGACGTAGAACAAAAAAAAAACAACCAGATTTTAACAAACAAAAACATTAAACAGTCCAAATTACAACCCAGATTACAGTATCAGGAATGAACAAATAGACTCAAACAGAATCAGGAGTTAGGAGAAGAGGCCCTGAGAGAAAGGATATGTTTTCAGTTGGGCTTTGAAGGAAGAATGTGAGGAGGCTGTGAATATTCGAATGGAGGGAATTCAATAGTTTGGGAGCCACAACACTACAAGATCTACCACCCATTGACGACTGTCCAAATTTGGGGACATTAAGTGTCAGTTTCTGATCAGGTAAAAGGGAACGGGGCGTGTCTAGGCCTTTGACTGCAGATTGGTGTGTCTGCCAATGTGCTGCAGATGTACAGCACCAAGCCCCAGGACGGGCTGTGGAGGGCGAGGGAGAGTCTGAGGTCGAGACGGACATCCCGGTGGTCATCTGCGCATCTGAGGAGCGTGCAGGAGCTGCAATGGCAACCATCCATAGTGTCTATAGCAACACTCAGGCCAGCGTGCTCTTCTACATAGTGACCCTGAGAGACGCCATCAAACTGATAAGGTGCAGTACACCCCCTGCTAACCCTGAATGTGGGCAGTCATTACATCACAACATCACATACATGCATGATGGTGCGTTTTTCAGGCCTTTTCTCTGTGCTCCATGAGAACTGATCAAGATCAAGTGACATTTTTGATGGTTAGAGATCGACTATTAAAGCTAGGCCTTCAATGTGCATCATAAATATTAAGGCAAAGACGATGAATAAAATGGTCTGACTGGCTTTATTTTCTGCAAGTGTCAAGCAACCTGATTTGAAACTTGATTAGAGACCCACTCTTGTCCTGCTGTGTCCCTGGTTCTACGCAGGCAGTACATAGAGAAAACCAAGCTGAAGGAGATCAGGTATAAGATTCTGGAGTTCAATCCCATGGTACTGAAAGGCAAGGTAAAACCGGATTCCTCCAGACCTGACCTGCTCCATCCTGTAAGCACTGGCGCGCTGAATAATAGACCGAGTGCCTATTGTTATGACTGGCCGTGCTGTTACTAAACCTCACTGCTTTTCTCGTGTCACAGCTGAACTTTGTAAGATTCTACCTGCCGCTCCTGGCCATCAGCAACCACAGAAGAATAGTTTACCTGGATGATGATGTTATTGTCCAAGGTATGAATATTCCTATCAATATTCCAGCATCTCAACCGTGTAACAGCCTCAAGTGTGTCATTGCGATTATACTACAGTGATTATATTAATTGATTTATATCAACACCTCACATCAGGTTTAAAACACAGCTGAAGCTTTCAAGGTCCAATCATGTGTGTCAGCACTGATGTTAAATGAGTAAGACATGAAAAGAGAAAAAAACATGGGTGTTATAAAATAGTGGTGCATTGTTTTCATGACTGAAACCCACAGGAGACATCCAGGAGCTGTACAATATCAAGCTGGAGCCGGGACACGCCGCCGCGTTCGCATCAGACTGTGACCTGCCCTCCACTCATGAGATGGTGCGCAGTGTGGGCATGCAAGTGAGTACAGGTTTCAGTGTGTGTGTGTGTGTGTGTGTGTGTGTGTGTGTGTGTGTGTGTGTGTGTGTTCAAATGTGTATGATTCCCCCTTACCCAAAATGTAGTCAGTCACCTGAGACATGTTTGCTTCTTTAATGTCCTGGATACATGTGGTCAAGTACCAAGTAATGGAAGCTGAGAAGTTCTATTTAAAGCAGTCCACTTAATACAAACGTGAAACTACTTTAAACAGACTCTAAACTCTAAAACTCTAAAAGTTTTTATACAGTAAACTGCCTTATATAGACTCTAGACTGCTTTAAAACACTATAAACTGCCTTACACAGATGCTAAACTGCTTTAGACAGACCCTAAACGGCCTTAAATAGGCTCTAAACTGCATCAACTACTCTAAACCACTTTAAACAGACTCTAAACGGCCTTCAAGAGACTCTAAACAGCCTTAAAAAAGACTCTAAACTGCTTTACACTGACTCTAAACTGCCATAAAATAGCTCTAAACTGCCTTAAATATACTCTAATCCACTTTAAACAGACTAAACCACTTAAAATATTCACTGCAGTTTAGTCCAGGAGCCAGGCTTAATCCTTGTCTGGGCTTGTCAGTCAGGCCTCGATCATCTTGGCTGAAGTACATTTGGTTTAAGGGGGACTTTTTCTGTAAGTTTGAATAAATGGTCACCTTAATGAACCCAATATCCCTGTGTGTCTTTCCCTCAGACCACCTACATGGGTTTTCTGGACTACCGGAAGCAGGAGGTCAGGGACCTGGGCTTCAACCCCAGCGACTGTTCTTTTAACCCGGGGGTGTTTGTGGCTGACGTTGAGGAGTGGAAGAAGCAAAAGATCACCAAGCAGCTTGAGAAATGGATGAGCAGGAACTTCAAGTGAGTTCCAAAGGACCCGAAAAGCTGTTCTGTTTTAATAGACATGTTTAAATGTTTACTTACTGTTTTATTTCCTCAACCTATGAGCCTGTGAACGCAGCTCAGAAAAAACAGTCTTATTTATGTTTGTCTGAAGTAAAAACGTTCGGATTCTGTGTTTTCAGGGAAAACCTGTACAGCAGTGCCATGGCAGGTGGCGTGGCCACTCCTCCTATGCTGATCGTGTTTCATGACAAATACACAACAATTGACCCAAAGTGGCACGTCAGACACCTGGGTAATGTGATGCCCCCCTCACTACATTTGAGAAACTCTGCCTCTCTTTCTTTCTAAGGATTGGTAAAATAATCTACACCTCAGAAACCACAAAAAAGCATTTGTGACATTTCAAAAGTAAAAAAACACATTTTTACATCACCACCTTCTAGCTGTGCGGTGGTGAAGTACTTTCCTGTGGGGTGATAATAGTGTGTCAGCATCATCTTTTGTATACTGTAGTTGGGTTAAATTGGAGCAGCTGGTGGCCTGGCGGTGTTGACCCTGCAATCAGAAGGTTGTGGGTTCGATTCCCAGGATTGGGACTCACAGTGACTCCACTGAGGTACCCTTGAGTAAGGTACCCTCCCCGCACATAATAGCATATATAAACTAAAAATTAACCAATTAATCCCTGAAAACCCCCAGGAAATATCCAACTATGTGGAAAAATTTTACAGAAAACTATACACTGAGCCAGATATAATTTATGATGCACTCCCTCTTTTGTCCTCCTTAAAGAATTGACCAAACACAAAAAAGTCTATGTGATCAAGATATATCTTTAGATGAAGTAAAAATGAATATTAGCTGGTTAAAAAATAATAAAGGTGAATTTAAAAAAATCTTTCAAGAATACATTGCTGAATTTGTACTACATGTATTCAAAGAAGGTATAGATGTTGGTAAACTTCCTCCCTCTTTGTGTCAAGGGTTAATTACCATGATACCTAAAGCTAATAAAGATAACTTTAATCAACAATGGTGCAAAATTATTTGCACATATTTTCTCACAACGCCTCAAGATATGTTTGCCATCAATTATAGATGAATGCCAGTCTGAATTTATGCAAGGAAGACTGATCAACAACATTTGACTAATTTTAGATATAACTGATTATAGAGAATACTTAACTGGCAATAATTTTGTCTTATTCATAGACATATGGCTTTCAATACTGTAAGACTTGATACTTTATTTGATGTCCTGGACTTTTTTGGCTTCGGTCCTTTTTTCAGGAGAGCCTTATATAGTGGCTGTAATAGTTCAGTGAAACTTCCAGGGGGTGCCACTCACAGATTTAACGTAGAGGCATTAAGCAAGGAGACCTTGCAGTGCCATTTTTATTTATCTTAGTAATGCAAATTTTGACTCTGCATTTATTTAATGACTCCTTCGAGGGTATCAGTATTTCAGGAAGAGAAATAAAATGCTGTCAGTTAGCTGATGACACAGCTATCTTTCTCAAAGATGAAGCGCAGGTCAAAAAGGTAAATTAATGTATCAAAGAATTTTCCAATATCTCTGGCTTACACTTAATTCTTAAAAAATGTGTTCTATTCACTTTAAAAGATGATCTGTCCTTAGCTGAACTTGAAAGTATTCCAGTGTCAGACAAAGTGACCTACCTTGGTATTAACATTTGCAAAGATCAGTCAGAAAGAGTAAAATGTAACTTCCACCCCCTTATCCCAAAAATTAAAAGAAGATTTAACCTATGGTTAAGGCGTGACCTTTCTAGGGCCGCATACTACTCTCTAAAACGGAAGGATTATCTCAGTTAGTTTACCCTGCTAGGGTTCTTGACATCCCAAAATCCTTTATTAAAGAAATAGATACTACTTTATTCAATTTTATTTGGAGGAATAAACCTCACTACTTAAACAAACAAGTTATAAGTAGCCCATGTGATCACAGAGGATTAAATGCTCTAGATTTTTTCACTCATCCAATATAATCTTTAAAGTGAACTGGATTAAAGAGTACATAAAAAACAAAAACAAAATATGGTACCTTATATAAAATCTTATTTTCCAGAAAGTTGGTGACATTGAACTTCTACTTCATTGCAAATTTCAGGTTGATAAGCTCAGGTTGATGATAGGTTGATAATTAAATTATCCATCTTTCATAAACAAGCCCTCCTTTGTTGGCTTCTGACCTTCAAACATAATTTCTCTCCACACAAACAACGAATCTGGTATAATAAACTTATCACATTCAAAAACAAATCTATATTCTTTGAAAAATGGGTCTACAACAACATTTTATTCATTTCTCAGTTAATCAATAACAAAGGCCACTTTCTTACATATTCTGAATTCTTAGGCAAATTTGCCATCCCAGTACAACCTAGAGAATACAGTACTGTGTTCGCTGCGCTTCCTGGTGGTTTTCTTAGAATACTAGGCTCTCAAGCTCCTTGTGAGCAGTCTACTTTGCAGAGTGACATTTTTCTGAATGGTGTTAACATAAAAGACAAAAAAATGTAATAATAAATGGCTAGCTTCCTGCTACTCCACGGTATTGAAGTTATTGGAATGGCATCTTTGACTGCATTCAGTGGGACAGGCTTTGGTCATACTCCCAGGAATTTGTATTAAATAACAAAATCAAAGAAATCATCTACAAAATAATACACATGTTAATAATACACTTATCCTAATGGCTCATTGTTAAAGACATATAAAGGTGAGTCCTCCGACACCTGTGTTTTTTTTGTGGTAATATGATTGAAACTATTTGCCACTTATTCTATGAATGTATGTACTCAAGATACTTTTGGGTAGAGGTAGAGAACATGTGTGGTGCTTTATATTCTTGCATTGTCAAACTCGGAAAAAAAAGATGTTTTATTTTTTCTGGAAAAAGAAGCCCTCCGTAGAGAAACTACTTTCAGGATAAATCTCCTTATTGTTTTGGGGAAGTTCCATATCCACAAATGTAAGTGGAGGGGATGGAAACCCTCAATTGCTGCATTAAAAAATAAGTTTAAGTCACACTTGAACACTTTAATGGCCTTAAACAGCCGGAAAGCGGACAGGACTCTTTGCTTACTTGAAAAACTGCACTCCTCTTTATGATTTTGTTTGTAATGTACAATTTTGTCTTGATCTAATAATTAAAAAAATAAAACAAAAAAAACCCTATTTTTATATCTCAAAAGTCGGTTTAAAGGAAAAAAAACAATTGTGGTAATTATAAGGAAATAAAAAAAGACCATGCTGACAAAAAAAACATACCCCCCCCCCCCCCAAAACCTCCCTGCACACTGCTCTCTGGGCGCCCCCTGTTGGTGGCGGACCACTGCTTCACTCGGTGAATGAGATAAATGCAGAGAAAGAATTTCACACTGTTCACACTGTGTGCTGGGCTGGGCTGTGACTGTAAAGGGCCACTTCACTTGAACAGTATAATATATTATATCAGGGCATCAGATGCCCATCATACTGAAAAAGTCGGTCTTTGGTTGCGTCCTGATGCAGCTCTTATGAGAACCAGCTCTTCATTATTATTTCCTGTTACGTGATTTTTCCCTTATAGTAAATGTAGACACTCGGCTAGATACGTTTAAACTTCAAAGTGTGTCTTTAGTACTGCACTGGTGCTACAAGTGTCCATTTGTCATCCGTGGAGGTCATTCTCTGCATTTCACCAAGTGAAGAAGCGGGCAGCCAGGAGCACAGTCGCAGGGGGAGCAGTGTGTGCGGACGGTTCCTTACTCATGGGACCTCAGTGGTGCCACTAACTGTACAGGGATTCAAACCCACGACCTTCTGATCGCACAGTCAACTTCCTTACCAATAGGCCACCAGCTGGCCCTGTGACAGACTGTCATCTGTTAAAATGCTTATGGTATTGCTAAACGCAGCTTTTGTCCATTTTTAACCATTACATTAAAATTGAACCTCACTTAAACCTCGTCCTCTTCCTTTGCTCCCCTCAGGCTGGAGTCCGGACGCCCGCTATGAAGACTCTTTCCTCGAGGAGGCCCAGCTGCTTCACTGGAATGGCCATTTCAAACCTTGGAATTATCCTTGTGTGCACCTTGAGCGCTGGGAGAAATGGTTCATCCCGGACCCCTCTGGAAAGTTCTCACTGGTGCGCCCTCAAATTTGAAAGGGCTCATCTGATCAAGCTCCGTCCGTTGTTTTGTCCAGGTGGAGAAACAGGACTGAAAACAGATCAGTGACTGTCTTGTGGACGACGTGCTGTGTCTCAGGAGTGCAGTTTTCCCATATTGGGTTCAGCGTTCAGTAAAATGTGGCCTAAAAGATCTTGCTGATAGTGTTTTTTAATCTCTTTTCTGAAACAGGCCAAAATGATCTTGGTGCCAGTTGGTAGTATAACTATTCCAAGTTTCCTTGGAACCCTTAATTCGGCTCTAATTTAAAACATCTGACTCCAGCATTGAAGACTTTTATCTAACATGGCAGACTTGGTGTTTGGAGCAGAAGTGTGCAGGGCAGTGCAGCTCTATGGGCATAAACAGGCACCCTGTCAGTCATGAAGAGGAAACATCTGTCAGTGACATGAAGTGAGAACACTGCTGATCTGTAGAGCTCAGTCCTGCGGAAGATCTGCCCTCAGAGCAGAGTTTGTGGATCATATAATTAGAAAGCAAATGTTTGCAATGGCTTAAGAATGATACAGCAGCAGATCTTTCTCCTTTGTAAGCTAGTTTAGTATGTGGTGAAAGGACAGGAGCGATACAGTGCACTTTTCTTGATTGACACTCTGGATAATTGGCCAGTATTGGAGTTCAAACGATGCTGCAGTGTAACTGTCATAGCCACTGTAATCGATTTAGGCCACACTTCCAACATTCAAACCTGACGTTATTGTTTGTTACAGTAATATAAAAAACACTACCTAATCTTTCCTAGCTAATGGTCACTGTTCTAAAATCTTCTTGAGGGAACTTATCTCTAGCATTTCCTTTGCAAAGACATTTAAGATGAGTTTTAAATGGAAGACAGAGCTTAACTATAATTGATGCCTCCGTGATTCCTCTCTCCTACATCCCATAAACCTGGAAATCAATTAAAGTCTGCTGGCAGTTAAACTCTTCTACCTTCAAGGACCTTCAAGCCTTTAATTGCACTCTAATGAAACAGAAGAGCAAGAACACACAGGTGCATCTTTTTTTTGACGTAGCTCTGTAATACACTCCCACCTTCGTTGGAGGATTACCGCTGGGATGGCCGAGCAAGGGGATGATGAAAGTGAATTAAACTGGTGATGTGGTTAAATTTCAATAGAACATGCAAAAACATCAGATGGTGTATATTTAATGTTGGCAGATCTATTATAGGGGAATTCCATTTGTTTTCTAAAAATCCAAACTCTCAGAACTGGTAAATGTGAAATGCTTTATTGTAATACAGCATAGTGGGTTTAGTACAGAGTTTTGTTCTGACTTAATACTGTATTATACATTGTTCTTGTGTCTCTGTGTGATTGTTACTTAAGTTATTTTCTCCGGGATCAATAAAGTTTTCTGATTCTGATTCAAACAGGCAGCTCAGTTTTTCAGCATAACAGAATGAAGCAGAATTTTTTGCAGTCTAATTTCACATGACCTCTTGACATTTTCCAGTCAGATTCAGGTCGTTTCTGTCAGGTATATATCTGATTCATGTCGGATCTCTGAATATACAACTGGTGTTGGATTTCATTTGAGGGTGGCGGTTTTTGTCATCAAAATGTGCAATAAGAAATTTGGTACTGAATTTATTTTCCGAGTCATTTTTCCTTAACCAGGGTTGTGGGGCATAATGGAGCCTATCCCAGCAGTCATAGGGTGAGAAGTGGAGAAGCACCCTGGACAGGTTGCCCGTCCATCTCAGGGCAGACGAATACATAGGCAAACACATTTACACACACCTAGAGACAAGTTAGCTTCTCCAACCCTCCTGATGTGCATGTCGTTGGACTGTGGGAGGAAACCGGAGCTCCAGGAGAAAACCCACAAGGAGAATATTCGAACTTCACACAGAAAGGACCCTTGGCCACCCCTGGCCGGGATTTGAACCCAGGGCCTTCTTGAACTACCCACTGCAACACATACTGTGGTATCATATGTTATAGTTGAGCTAATATCACATATTATAGTTTAGGGCTGTAACGGTACATGTATTCTTTCTGAATTGTCACGGTACATGGGTCACGGTTCGGTACATGATGTCGTAAGGAGAATAAACTGTACGACGGAGAAGACGTGCTTAAAGTAATGCGGAACTAAATTTACAAACCTGAGTTTCATACGGAAACATTAAGCAGGGACCTTTAAAAAGTTTAGCTTCAAGCTGATTCGCGTCTCATAAAAGCCTCATAACATGGCTACTGAAAACAGCACAGACGAGCTGGAAGACCCACCTGCGTCTTTGAAATTGAGCGTGTGAGATTATTTTGGGTTCCCAGTGAATTGCGACGGCAATGGAGAGCGAATCGTAGATCGGACAAAGACGGCGTGTCGGCGTTGCTCGGCACCTGTAGAGTGTGTGTGCGGAAACACATCAAATGTGATCACGCATCTTCGACGGCATCACCCAGGTGTGAAAATGACCACCGGAGCGAGGCAGTCCAACGGCCTCTAGATAATTAGTCAGTGCATGTTTTCACTGTGAGTTTGCTTGCTGTTTTCACTACATAGTAGATGAAAATGTGAAAATATTCTTGTGCCTTATTTTTGTAAAAAAGAAACTAAAGTTGCCAGTTGGCAAAAGACTGCCATACCTGCCATCTCACTTATTTTCTATTAGGTAAGACTAATATTAATTACTAATTTCTATTAATAACACAAGATGTTTCAGATGTTTTTTGTCATCCATACATGAAAATATAAGCAAGAGTGTGTGTTTACTGGTTAATACACAAACCAAGCCTCATGCATTAGAATTTTTTTTTTACTTAACTTCGCTGTATCTGAACCGTACCAAACCGTGATGTCAGAACTACAGTGTGAACCGAACCGTGACCTTTCTGTACCGTTACACCCCCATTACTGTTTAAACAAGGAGAACTGAAGGCTTTGACAGACAATTAATAAATACATTTTACTGTGCATTCTGTAGCTTTACAGTGAATTTAAGTAAAGGTTCGAACTTAAAATCTGCCTCTGAATATAAATCATGGAGCCTTTTAGCTTGTTCTAGATTATTAAAAATTAATGCTGGGCAACGATTAAAAATTTTAATCGCAATTAATTGCACGGACTTCTGTGATTAATCGCAGTGAATCACATTGCTATATATGAAAAATTAAATAATGAATTCAAAAGTAGTGTATTGACTACCTTTTATTTATAAAGTACTGCTATATGAACAAAAATAAAATGCAATAACATTTGGTTTACATAAGGAGCTTTTTAACAGCAGTTTTCCCTTTAACACAGCTACAAATCTCCACTTACACATTAATGTAATCAAATCAAATATGAAATCAAAGCTATATGTCACTGCAGGGCATTCACGTTTTATCTAGTTTGTACCAGGCACTCGGACCCAAACTGAGCACGACTACCTGTGACCCACTAACTAACTCCCTGATAAAATGGTCTCTGTTTCTGAGTTTCACTTACAGTACTGGAGAAGGTGTGTTTTTCTGTTGTTACTTCTAGGTTATAATTATGGCTTGAAATGCCTTGTATTAATGGGCACCGTGTCCCCCACCCACCCCACTTTTAAATGTCATTAGTTTCCTTCACCACTTATCCACCCAGCGATTGGTTTGGGTAAAACTCATGAGACACCGAGTGCAGTGCGCGTCCAGGCGCATCCCCTACCCAGGAAAACACAATGCTACAGCTATATATTATTATTATCTTTTTAATTCTTGAAACCCCTACTTGTAATTAAAACCGGACTCAACACTCTTCTCTTTAGATTTTTGGGCCCACTTCGCTTTCATCTGCATCATCAGGGTCTCGTGGTCTTGGTGCTGAAAGCTGAAGCTCTTTTCAGAAAAGGTGCTGCTGTGTTTGACCTCAGGCTCCTTCATGGTCCTTATGAAGCCAGTGTTCAGGAGCAG